>QMIH01003137.1:22592-37958 GCA_003987875.1 Clarias batrachus
CTGTTGGAACAAAAAAAGTGATGGTATGGTGTGGTATATGGGGTACAAAGATAGTGGGGCCATTCTTCATCAATGGAAACCTCAAGGCCACTGGATATTTGAAATTGCTACATGATGATGTGTTTCCCTCTTTATGCACTGAAGCTGGCACGTTCCCTGAGTTTTTCCAGCAAGATGGTGCACCACCACATTATGGGTGTCAGGTCCGAGCATTCCTAGATGAACAGTTTCCTGAAAAGTGGATTGGTCGTCGTGGGCCAGTTGAATGGCCCCCAAGGTCTCCCGATCTGACCCCCTTAGACTTTTATCTTTGGGGTCATCTGAAGGCAATTGTCTCTGGTGTGAAGATACGAGATGTGCAGCACCTGAAACCACGGATACTGGAAGCCTGTGCTGGAATTTCTCCTGCGGTGTTGCTATCAGTGTGTGAAGAGTGGGAGAAGAGGGTTGCATTGGTAATCCATCACAATGGGCAGCACATTGACGTTAATATCACCAACTATTCCCATTTTATTAAGGTGTATCTATATAAATGGCCCACCCTGTATATATATATTATATTATATATAGCCATAAAAATATAGTTTATTTAGTTAAAATAGCTTTCTGTAATCTGCCCAATAATTATTGTTAACACATACAGTATATCATAAAAATTTCAGGGCTACCTCAGTGCTTTGCATTAGATGGTTTTTGGTAAAAGCTTAAAAATGTAGTGTCCATAAGCATGTCAAATTCATGTTGCAATATCTTAACAATTTATCATTTAAGAAAAAATACCCTTTTTCAGGTTCATGTAAAATCTAAATTGCCAAGTTTATTCTGAACGACAATTAATATCTTTGAAAGACAGAAAAAAAGTAGAACACAACATAAAAAGGCATGAAATTCTGATTAGCAAATGTGTTTTCATTTGATAAAAATCTAAATTTATGCATTGAAAAAAATGATATTAACTATACATATTAACTATATTAACTATACATAACTAATATTATGAAATGGTGTTAAATGATTCTATTTGAACATTCCCTTTTTCACCAAGGTGAGACACTTTTTAACCTTTAGTTACATAAATTAGTAAAAAAAGGAAGTCAAAAAACTACGTTCCATGTGAGGTAAGTCATTCCCGATAATAGAGAAAGACTACATCTATATGAAGTCGTCTGCGCAGGGGTTCAAGTATTTTCTTATTTTTTCATCCCCAATAATTAACACTATACATTCCTGCACATTCCCCCCAACAYATACAAACAGTGTTAACACAAATATCTAATCGGTCAGTTACATGGGAACACCTAAATGTACTCAGACATGTAGACATTACACACGGGCAAGACGACCTGCTGTAGCTCAAACCGAGCATTAGAAAGGGGAACGAAAGGGAATTAAGTGACTTCAAACGTAGTGCYGGTCTTGACTGAGTATTTATGAAACTGCTGGTCTACTGGTATTTTTACAACCATCTCTACGGTTTACAGAGAACAGTGTGAAAAAAAGAAAATTTCCAGTAAGTGACAGTTCTCTGAGCAAAAATGCTTCGTTGATACCAGATGGGAGATGAGAATGACTAGACTGGTCTGAGCTTATAGACAGGCAACAGTAACTCAAATAACATTACCTCCAAATGCACAACACATTAAACCCCTTGAAGCAAAGATCTAGAGGAACAGAAGACCACACCCACACAACCACACACTTTCAGCTAAGACCAGAAAACTGAGGCTACAATTTGCATGGCCTCTCCAACAACAACAGATTGGAAAAATATAACCTGGTGATGACCATGAGTCAAATTCAAATCTCAAAATCGAATTTTAATTGTTGCAAAAAAAAATTAAGTTGTAAAAAYAAACAAACAAACAAACAAACAAAAAACAACAACTTTACAGACCATAAGAATAAGAATAAAATGTAAAAATACAAATAAGATTAAAAGGAATAACATATACAAAACATCAATCAAATATAGATGATGTTTAAGTTGATTAAGTTAATGTTATCTTAAACAGTACACGCGTGTACGGATATTAACTGTACTGAGACTRTATATACAGTACAGCCTGATCTGTGTTGACAGTGTTGCCAACCTGGTGAGTTTCTTGCTAAATCTGGTGACTTTCCAAACCTTATTGCCGACTTTTTTTTTCTGAGAAGTGACTAGCGACAGATCTARCGACTTTTCAGAACTTTTGGAGACTCCGACGTGAAAGCACATATCTTTTTTTTTTAACTATTTAAAGTCTTGGGAATATTTTCTCCTAAGAACATAAACATTACTTTCTAGTTTTAAATGATTGTTTCTAGTATGAATTAATGGAAGTACATTGCCTTTTTAGTGTGTGTTTAATTGAACATTAATTGTTTTAGTATTTAACTATTACATTGTACTATAGTACTTAGTATTTTATATAAGTCTACAGATTTTAAGTGTCCATTACAAGTGCAAGCAACTTGATGATTATGCAAATTAGACAATGATGTCATGTAGCAACTTCCAGTGACTTCTAGGACTTCTAGCTATTAGCTAGAGCCAATAGCTACTTTACTTACTGAGGAGTTGGCATCACTGGTCAAAAAAAAAAATCACCATTGCAGAAGGGCCAAATTATTGGCCTGCATCAAGCACCAAATACAATTAAGGATCTTTTAAAAAGTTTTAAACCTGTAAATACTGTTCTGCACCTTCAACTTCGTTGAAGAATCCACCCATCATGCATAGTATATATTATTATTAATATTATTATTAATATCAACATCATGTGTATTATAATGTGTGTGGTATTGTGTCTCAGCATAGCTGTTTCCACACTCTGAGCAGACTTTGGCCCTTGTATGGAGCCATTTGTGAATTCTAAAGGTATCTCTAYGGTGAAAAACCTGCMGCAATCCTTAAACAGACGTTCTTTCTGGTGAATTATTCTGTGGGTGTTAAGGACCTGGCTCGACCTGAAAGCCTTCCCGCACACTGAGCAACTATATAACGTCTCTCCTGAATGCACACGCAAATGAGAAAAAATCTCTTATCGCACTGATGACAAGCAAAGGACTTTTCTCCAGCGTGCCTTGCCTTGTGTAACTTCAAGGACGCCGCCGTATAGAAAGACATTCCACACTGGTCGCACTGATGAAGCTTGATCCCCTTGTGTCGCTTTATATGTCTAACTAATGAGGCTTTATTACCTGAAGCTCGTCCCACCGTCCCACAAAAAGAGCAGGAGAAAGGCTTCTCTCTGGTGTGGCTTCTTTCATGGCTTTTCAGCGCATTCTCCCTTGTGAACTTCTTGTCTTGGCACAATGGTGTAGCTCCTCATTTGTATATAGTCACTGATGTAAGAAAAGTTCGTTCTTGCCGCTATATTGCTTTCTACGAGAGGAGCACCCGTATGGCCGCTGCACAGAGTGGGATTTCTTATGAGTTTTCAGGACTGATTTGCTTTTAAAAAGTTTAACCCATGCAAAACACAGATAGGCCAGGAATGGGACATTTGAAGGTGTGGGCTTCTGGATACGTTGAGTCCATGCTTGAGTTCGGAAGGTCAGCAGAAGACTTTCCTACAGGGGATCTCAAATGAGTGGAATGCTTTTCCTTCTTAACATTTTTAAGCTGGGTTTCATCCTTTAATCTGAAATGGTGTTATGTTACAGCTTTATTCCAAAATGGATTCAATCCATTTAATTACCTCAAAATTCTACAAACAATACCCCATAATGACAACGGGAAAGAGGTTGGTTTGAAATTGTTTGTATTCGAAATCCAAGGAATTGTCTGTAGACATTCCGAGTCAGGATTGTAGTGAAGCTCAGATCTGGGGAAGGGTACAGAAACATTTCTGCAGCATCGAAGGTCCCAGTGAGCAAAGTAGCCTCCATTGTCAATAAATGGAAGGAGTTTGGAATCAGTAGGACTTTTCCTAGAGAGGGCCACCCGGCCAAACTGATGGAGAGAAGACCGGAGGAGGAGAGCCATAGTCAGGGAAGTGACCAAGAACCTGATGGTCACTTTGAAAGTGATCCTGCATTTCTCTGTGGAGAGAGGAATCTTCCAGAAGAGCAACCATCTTGTAGCACCATACTGTACACATAAGGACTTAAAGCTGTAATTGGTGCCAAAAGGGCCAAAACAACAACAACAACAAAAATTGTTTCTCATGGTCTGAAAGTCCTTCAGGTGCCTTTTAGCAAATTCAAATGAAATATTTCAAATAATATATATACAATAAAACCAAGTATAAAATGTGCAAATTTATGTGCAAATAATAGGAATAAAATATGCAATCGATCACATAACTTTTCAAATATGCAAGCAAAATATGTAGCGATGTGCAGTAATGTGATATTATAATAAACAGTAATAATAATGGCATAAGCATGGATGTCAGTAGCAGTTATAATTGTTGGACATAAAATGACCAAATGCAAAGTGTCCATGTCCGTGATTGTTTATGTGCAAAAAAGTATGTGAACCTTTTGGAATTTCGTGGTTTTTGACATTAATTTGGTATTAAAATGTGATCTCAAATACTTACAAACGAGTTCCATTCCAGGATCATGTTTGTAAGTCGGATTTGTTCGCAAGTCTTATGTGGAAAAATACCCTAACCATGCCTAAGGAAATTCATCTCGCAGTGAAATGTCGTCTCTGCAAATTTCATACATATAGTCCGTATATATAGTCCGTAATATAGTGCGGGATACAGCCGGTTGCCTGCATACAAGAAGTTTGTACACAGGTAGGAAATGAACCAGGTTGTGATCTGATCTTAGCAAGGGGGGGAGGGGTATTGCAGTATAAGCCTCCTTGGAGTTGGCATAAAACAAATCCAGTGTTTTATTGTCTCTGGTATGGCATGAAACATACTGGATGAATGAAGGTAGATTGGAGGACGGAGGTGCATGATTAAAATCTCCAAAGATAATGAGAAGGGCATTTGGACTCTGTGTTAACAGCTTGGTAACAACAGAGTGCAGGACATCACATGCCGATTCACATAGTTGCAGTAGTTGAAAACCATCCAAAAGCCATGGTCCAGCATTAGCTTGGTTAGCCACGACTCCTTAAACAGCATGATGCTACCCTCCCGGAATTCCCTCTGATGCAGGGTGAGAGGCACAAGCTCGTTCACTTTGTTGGTTAGAGATCTCACATTCCCCATGATGATGGATGGAAGAGTTGTTCTGTACCATCTCTTTTGGCCCGACACTGAAGTCCAGACATGTAGAAAGTCAGGCCTTCTCATCCAATATCCTGCGAGTCAGGCCTTCTCATCCAATATCGGTATCTGACCTCACAAATGCACTTCTGGAAGAATGGTCAAAAATTCCCACAAACAAACTTCTAAACTTGTGAAAAGCCTTGCCAGAAGATTTGAATCTGTTACAGCTGCAAAGGACGGGCCAACATCATATTGAACCATATGGATTAAAAATTGTATGTTATATCCAAGGTCATATGCATGTGAAGACAGACAAGCGAATATTTTTGGCAATATAGTGTATATTCATTAATGTGAATATTATTATGGTATTCATTTCAAATCCCTTCTTAAGCCTTAAAAATCACACTGAAAACATATTAAACCACATCTGTAGAGCTTCTAGAACATTAAAATGGAACATTGGATCGCGAGTAACCTGGTTTGTGAGCGTTCCACAAGACAAACAAAACTTTTGCTTTAATAACTTTTAACTTGATGAAAGAGGAAGTCTTGATCTATGCATAATATCATGTATCATGTGGCACTCATGCATCTCTGTGTGTGCGTGATCGCTTGCCTGGGGCTGTATGCATGTGTGCTCGCTCGCGAGGAGCTGTGAAGTCGTCTTATCATAGTTGAAACATTGTGGTAAGGTACAGTATTTCCTTGTGTTTTTCAAACTTTTATTACTAATTTACCATTTAATATTAATAAATGCTTCAAGGGCAGCAGTTAAAAATTCTTAATGAAATACTTAATGATAAACTATATTCTTAGTGTGGCCAACTGTTGCAAAAATAGATTCTTTGGGGAACCCACCATTGATAGTAGTCAATGCGTGTGTACTCTTTATTATAACATTGTGACCATATGTGTGTGAGGGTGTGTGTGCATGCACACAAAACAAAAGCAAATGTCTTTAGAGAGGTTCCTTGTGTAACGGAACCTTAACGACAACTTTTTGTGCTTACAAAAGGAAGATACAAGGTTAAAACACTGCTGGAGCCAAGTTCGCAAAGTAGAGGGAGTGTTCAAACAAGGTTGCTGGCACAAACCTTCCTCTTACTTCCTGGTTCGGGGAGGTCTACTTTACTACCACAAATTTGGCGAGGTGAACCCAAAGAACTTTTAGTGGTTCCACAAGGTAAATCAGGTGAATCAGCAATAACATCAAAAAGATCCAAGATCGGTTCCACTGGCCCAGGTTGAACGCTGAGGTAAAACACTTTTGTCAAAGTTGCCCTGAATGCCAGAAAACGTCCCTGAGAAAAACGGCCCCTGCCCCCCCCCCCCATCCCGCTGCAGATTATAGGTGTTCCATTCAAAAGAATTGGAATGGACCTCGTAGGCCCACTCCAAAAGTCTGCCCGAGGACATGGGTATATCCTAGTCATTTTGGATAATGCAACACGATAACTGAGTACCGGAGGCCTGCTGCCGCGCTATCAAGGCCAAGGTGGATAAAATGCTATGGCCAGCATCATTGAGGAGTCAGTAAGCCGCTGGTTTTCCAGACAAAACCGCTTTGGCTTGAATGCCAGACGACCGTTGCAGTTCACTCCACTGACACCAAGACACCGCCATGAACGTTTGCAGTGGGCACAAGACCATGWGACCTGGACAATGCAGCAGTGGTCTACCGTCCTGTTCTCTGATAAGTCTCAGGTCACCGTTGCTGGAGAAGGCAAGATGAGCGATACACTGAGGTCAACCTGGTCCCCAGGGTTTGGGCAACAGTTTGGGCAGTCAGCGCAAAACAAATTTGATTATTGTAGATGACTCAGTCACTGCACGTTCTTACCTCAGAGACATCATAGAACCCATCATCATCCCCCAATTCCGCCAGAAACACCCCCAACTTTCTGTTCATGGATGATGCTCCACCACATTGTGGCAGAACTGTCACAGCTTGACTTGACTTGAAAGTTGGAGTGCCTCATATGGTATGGGCATCAATGTCCCCTGACCTGAACCTCCATATAGCACCAGCTGAAGCAGAGACTGAATAATCGTACTCCACCCCCACGTGACTTAGTAGACCCGCGTGTAGCACTTGTGGAAGAGTGGAACACATTGCCTCAGAACATTATGAGGCTAGTGAGGAGCATGAGACGTCACTGTCACTGTCATTGAGGCAAATGTTAGAAACACCTGCTACTGACATTGTCAATTTTTGTTATTTTTGGCTATCCTTGTTATTGTCTACATTTTTGGGGTAATAAATATTAAACTAATGAAAATGGTATTTCTTCTCATACATTATTAGTAATATCAAAGGGAACTTTCATGTAAATAACAATATTCAGAATTTATTGTTAGTGGTGTATAACAACTAACGAGTCTGGCACGCGGACAGAACACACAGGAAGGATTTATGTCTACAAATAGCATGTGTATATTAAGAACAATATTGCAAAATTTGCACAATACCAAACATCATGCAGGAAGTACACAGAAATCTATTGTCCATATTAGTCAGTACAACAATATATGCAATATTTTTTTTTTGTTAATGGATATATAAAATAAACATGCTTCCACATGCTCTCACCATTTTAACGTCAGTTTTCTCCACAAAAACATTCTTCTGTTTGACCTTGCCACCTCTGCCTATCCATTTTGTTGAACAGTTGATATTGAGAAGTGTCTACTGTCTATGCTTTGTAAAGCCTTCATAGCAGCTCTGACCGGAAGTGCTGTTAATCTTTCATTTTTGAGGTGATTTGAAGTGAATCTTGACTTCTTACTCAATATGATATTTACCAGAGCTCCATATTTAACCATTACATTTCAAAACATAGGAAAAGTGGAAATAGTGCAGTGAATGGATATTAGAGATGTCATAATTGAACATGAAAAACATCCTAATAAAGACATGCAGTATTCGCAAACAAAACTTATTTCACGAATTCACATTAGGCATGACAACATTACTAGGTAGACTTTCGATTTAATTAGATTTTCGGGTAATGGTATTTTATATTTCACTTGATTCAGTTGCCCTAATGTTTATTGTTAATTCCTCTCAAGCTGCTATACTTCTAACTGATTTTAAAAGCTACAAAAAGTATTGGATAAGCATCACAATGCTGTTTATCTTGTGCTATTAATTATTTTAACGCCACGGAAACTGGTTATCGTCTGCTTCTCACTCTCCAATCCAGTAGGTGGCAGCACCAACCACCCATAAACTCAAAAGATTAAATAGAAGTATTTGTAGAAAATGTGAGCGTTTTTTTATTTTATTTTTTAATAATATTTAACAAATATCATCAGTGCCAGACCATTACACAGCTGTCATACACAGTAAACATACAAACCATCATTCCACCTGTGATGAATATTCCCCCAAACAACCAATTAGGAACATCTACTTGCTTCRAGCAAACTACTCTCGGTGTCAGATTCTGTAAAGGTCAGTATGAGGGTGAATAACTTATCAAAGAATGTATCCCTTGGGTTATCTTTCCCTATCTCCCAAAAACACTACTGGGATACAGCACTTGGGGCACTAGACTCACAATTGGGCGGTAGTCCTTTTATTGATTTAATATGCAAACAGGKACAACTTWAGAAAAATAAAGCAAGATAAGATTTACGAGGATAAGCGAAAAGGTTCTAAAGAAAACAAAATGAGTAGAAGGACCAGTGTACTCGGATTGCTGAGTAGATCATCACCTTCACAGTCTCCGATGTAGTCGACTTGGCAGGTAARGAGTTCAAGGTTGTTGACCCGGCCTCCAAATTCCCCAGATCCCACTCCGATCAAATTCTTGCGGGATGCAGAGGTTCCATGGCTGGTTCCACCTAGTAACTCACAGCACCCAAAGAACACCACAGGTGCCAGACACCACCTCRTACCCTTAGACGTCTTGTGGTCGAGGGGCCAGAGCCGCTCCGGTGACACAAAAGGAATCCAAGTTCTAGGTGGTTTTTAACATTAATAGTTTAAAAGTTATTGCTGATCATGAATATTGAAATTAAGTATCAGTAGTTTAAAGTGTCCAGAAAAATGGTGGCCATCTCCACACTATCAAGCAAAATAATCTTCCCTTTCTATAAAGTGGAGTCTACCAAAGTTTTGCACACCGTTTCAAATACTCACCATTTATGAACYACCTACAGTGACAAATTGGGGGAAAGCATAACATGGTGCGTTTGAGAGACACCTCCATTGTTCTGGCTGTTTGTAAAAGTCCCTTCTTTACGAAAAACATAGACTGGGAATGACAGCATAGGGAAAACTGAAGTATTACTACTTTAYGCCTTCTCAGGGAGACCAACAATCCTCAAATTCTTGCAATGACAATGGTTTTCCAAGTCGTTATTCTTAATTGAAATTGCTCTACACTAACTAGTAAATTAACCACTCGGTTACAATGAATACTTTGAAGGTAGAAATCCCCCATTTAGTCATGGTTAGCCGGGCTTCAGTATATTGATGGACAATAAAACATAAAAAAAAAAAAAATACGACATGTTGGATAAACATGGAGCTTGGAAGCGGAGAAAAACCCCTAAGCTGACATCAGCTGCCAACATGTTTTTTTTTTTTTATTCATAAAATTCAGACCATTTGACTTTTGACMATTAAAAAAAATGAAATTATTTAATGTAAAATGATTCTAAAACTAAAACTGACCAATTAATTAGTGATAAAAAAAATCAATTGCATAAAAGATTAAATCTCACAACAGTATTGCATACCTAAAAATATGTATTTGGCAATTAGATATAAAAATGTATTTAAAAAAAACTTTGTTAAGGTTAACACCTACTTCACAGGAATACCTGAAKCKTATAATTAATGATCTGGATTAACCGACAATGGAAGAAAAAAAAACTGATAAGCAGGTCATTCTTCATAAGAAGCGTTCCCCACTTGTTGACAAGTAAGTGATTCTTTCATCCCATTCTGTGACCTCTCAAGTATCTCAGCTAGCAACAGCATTTTATTTTGCGCAGACATATGGACTCTCTCCAGCATGCATGTCTTTCTGGTGCTTTCGCAGGTATGCTGAACTTTTGAAACACTTCTCACACTCGCCGCAGTAATACTCTCTTGTTTCTGTGTGTCTCCGCATGTGTACAAGTAAACTGCTGTAGAAGCTATAGCTTTTTCCACACTCTGAGCAGTTGTGGACTTTGTCTCCTGTATGAAGCCGTTTGTGAATTCTAAAGGTGTCTTTGCGGGTGAAAATCCTGCCGCAATCGTCGCAACGGTACTCTGTTTTGGTCGAATGAGTCATTTGATGGGACTTCAGAGTTGCGGGGACATTAAATCCCTGGCCGCACACTGTGCACCGGTAACGTCGCTCGTTTTTGTGTATTTCTTCATGGACTCTGAGACTGGAGGAATCAGAAAAGTTTTTACCACACTCCTGGCAATGGTAAGGCTTCTCCTGCGTGTGTCTTCGCTGGTGGTGGAGCTTCAAGGAAGGCAAGTGTCGAAAACTCTTCTCACACTCGGAGCACTTGTAGTTCTTTTCTCCTGAGTGGATTCGTCGATGGACGCTTAGCTCGCTCAAGGAGACAAAACGCTTTTCACAGTGGTCACAGCTGTAGGGCTTTTCTCCTGTATGAATGCGTAAATGTAGCTTAAGAGAATACCGAGACCTAACAGCTTTGCCGCAATGACTGCATTTGAATGGTAAGTCACCTGAGTGGGTCAACTCGTGTGCCTTTAGGTGGTGGACTCGTTTAAAACCCATGCCACAGTCCGGGCACTTAAACGGACGTTCTTCCTGATGAATTATTTTGTGGGTGTTAAGGACCTGSCTCGACCTAAAAGCCTTCCCGCACACTGAGCAACTATATGGAGTCTCTCCTGAATGCACACGCACATGATTTTCCAGTTCAAGTTTCACAAAAAATCTCTTATCGCACTGATGACAAGCAAAGGGCTTTTCTCCTGTGTGCCTTGGCTTGTGTAACCTCAAGGACGCCGCCGTATGGAAAGATTTTCCACACTGGTCGCACTGATGAGGCTTGATCCCCTTGTGTCGCTTTATATGCATATCTAATGAGGTTTTAGAACTGAAGCTCGTCCCACACAAAGAACAGGAGAAAGGCTTCTCTCCGGTGTGGCTTCTTTCATGGCTTCTCAAAAGTTGCTTTGTCGTGCACTTTTTGTCGCAGTAGGCACAATGGTGTAGTCGGTCATTTGTATGTAGCCGCTGATGTAAACGAAGTTCGCGCATTAGGCTATATTTTTTTCCACAGGTGGAGCACTCGTATGGCCGCTGCATAGAGTGGGATTTCTGATGGGTTTTCAGGGCTGATTTGCTTTTAAAACTTTTGCCACACTCAGAACACAGATTGGCTCTCAAGGCCAGGAAAGATGATGGGGCATTTGAAGAAGTGTCGGCTTCCGGATCAGCTGAATCCATGCATGGATTCAGGACATCGTCAGACATCAACTTTTTTGCAGTGGATGTCGATTGAGAGGTAATCTTTTTCTTCTTAACTTCGGCATGCTGTTCTTCATCCTTTAACCTGAAAAAAAGGGGCCAACTGTATTAGGGTTCAAGGACACTAAATGCACAGTTAACTATTTCTATGTAGTTGTGAATATACACACCTGGATATTCTGTGTGGCTCCTAAAAATAGAGAAGACAGTTTAATAGTTGGACACAGTCGATTTATTAGTCATAATAGCAAAACTTATGAATACTTTACTGTTAAATGATTGACACTGCTCACATTTGACACTCGTGTGCCAGGTTCCTGGATGCTAAAATAACCTGACGTTTTCAGCTTTGCTAGGTGATTTTTCTGCTTCTTCAATTCTGCATTTCCGTGCTTTTGATGAGAATTTTGAAGATGTATCTTTGGTTGTTCCTGGTAATAAAAAAAAAAWGAACAGTAATAAATAAAAATATCTAATAAATAATACCTGTTCTAAGTTTACATTATTATTTTTTTTTATCTACATAAAGCAAATGTCAGAGTTTTTAAGTTAGTTTAAAATTAAATACATAGCTTAAAGTGTTCATTGTTGTCAATCTTAACATACACATTATGTTTATGTATTTCAGTCACCTTTAGCTTTTATTACAGCGCATCTGTATGGAAGTAATTTTTATTTGATTTTATGTGACTTTACTTACTTTTAAGGAATAAAAGATACCCCATTTTGAAATAATCACAGATGTGCGTGCAAGCTGAGCATATAGGCCTCTTGGAATGTGCCTGCACAGGAAATCTGATCTATACATTGAGGCACCTAGAACGGGGAAACTTAATGAAACCCAGATGTTCAATATGACATCAGTGCACATAGAATGGACCCGGACTTTGTTGATCAACCAATAAAGCCGTCATCTTCTTAAACCAATGCCTGAGTCTTCAATTAATTTCTACAACATCTGGTGTCCAGTTCTTTTGGTCCAAATCATTCGTCACATGACTCCCATAGACGCCAAAGATTAGATTCAAAAGAATGAATGACTCGGGCCAGAAGATATGATAGGTGAGCTGCTCATTCTGTTTATCATAATATGTTCTTAGCTGCATTGTAATATTTTCATTACTGGACGTAGAGGCAAAATTTGTATGTAGACTTGTTGGGGGTCTGTTTATTGAAAATATTTTATTTAAATAAAAATATTKTATTTCTGATCAAAACAACAAAGTGAACTAAATGACTCAAAAAAAAAAAAAGATTTGTTCATCTTGATGAACGAGATTCAAAGAACCAAGTCACTAAAATGTTTCAAACATCCCATCACTAGTACCAATTGATTTTCTTTGCTTGATGCAGCCTAATAATTTGATAATGACTTTGATTACTTTTTTTTTTTGTCCAGGCATTTTTGTGTATGTCTGTGTGTGTATTAATAGTGTTTTAAATAAGCAAACATATGGATGCAGTGAGATCTATCTATCTATCTTAATATATACTGTACATCACACACACATCTATATGTACTTATCCTATATACTTCCTTTTTTCTATATATGTTCATCTTAATATATAATAAATTCTAAATMAATATTTGTGCWGATTTYCACCCAAGATGATGAAGAAATAACCAAACAAAAAGTTTTTTTTTTTTTTTACAAAAAATAAACAATATTAATAAAAATAAACAACAYGCACTCACCATTTTATCTCCTGTTTTCTCCATGAAAACATTTCCATTGTTCGATCCTGACATCTCAKTCCTGCCATTTTCTAAAGACACTTTGCACAAYGTCTCTTCCAAACAAACAGGACATTTCAGAGAGTGTGTCCTCTCCCAGKAACTTTGTACACAGCTCCAGCACAGTCTGTGGTTACATCTCAACACCACAGGGTTGTTTAAACRTCCCRAACAMACWAAACATCTGCTGTCCTCAGGAGGAGCTYGTCCTCTGGCCATGTTCTTACAGAATGGGGGAAATATATTTGTAATGCAAAACTTTTCCTGCAAACTAGTAACAACTCAAAGGTTTACCTGCTTTCCCTCTTCATCCAGCATGGGCATGAGAGATTCTTTCTTTCTTCTATGGTGGCTGCCTAGAATGCCCATTAGTAATGTTAGCACCACCTTCTGGACAGGATGATAAAGGTAGCCTCTTGTTTTTTGCAGTACCAGGCCTTTGAGAGTCCTCTGAAGTGACYGTGCTTGCTACCCTTTGAAGACATATGATTGGGTGTTTCTTCCAAGAACAGTTTAATGGCGTACATTGTTACATTTGTGAAGCACATGAAAATCAGAGAATCCAATGATAAAATTCTCATCAATTAGTTTATTATTATTTTTTATAAGAAAAAGTTTGCAAACCTTTTCTGCATTAATTTTGTCATAATATGTGATCTGATTATCTACATTGTGGGTATTGACAAATGTAATGAGTCTAAAATAATTTTATAAATAATGATCTTTCATGTCTTTATTGAACACACTCTTTCAACATTCAAAATGGTAGTGGAGAATGTAAGTAAACCATTGTATTTAAAAACTGGTAGTTTCTTCAGTGCACAAAACATTTAGCCAATACCACTGTGGAGTGTCAATGTACTATTTCTCAAACTTGTGGTGTCCTGCTATTTCATTTATTTTTTTATGTACTGTACACTCATTAACACAGATTTTATCCAGTTCCAGTGATGCTGTCACTCGAGATTGTTTCTTTACCTCATTGATGTGTCTCCGTTGTGCTCTTTGGGTCAATTTTGCAGTCCAGCAAAAAATATTTTAATTAGGAGTGCTCCGATCAGGATTTTTTTTTTTCGATCACCGATCTCCGATCAATAGAAGGTGCATCGGCCAATACCGATCACAGATTACAGGGTCTACTCAAAACCTTATCATGTAGCATTATTTATTAATTTACATTGTTGATAGATATAGTTTAAGTATTGAAATTACAAGAGGAGGAATATCATGAATTGACAACTGTATTTATTGGCAAGTAACATGTGCAACACGTCAACTTAAAGCATAGCAGCCTGTGTTTGGTTAGTAACTRGGAACAGCTTAGAGCTTGACAAATACAACTTTCCTGTAGATTGTATAAAATAGGATAAAATAACACACAAGTAGGACGTGAGTCGCCGGAAGTTCTGCAAGGTCCGCCAAAAAAAAAAATTAACATGTTTAATTTTTCATGCTTAAAAACATGTTTATTGTTTTCGCGCGCCAAAACTCGCGGTGAATCATGATGAACCGTACTTAATTGTCGACAGCTGAGGGAGTGGCGGCGCGTGAGTTACTGAACTCTCCCGCTCTCTCAGCGCGAGCCAACTTTGAAAAAAATGCTCGTGCTCGTTCACGTGACTAACCTCCAACGGCCTGATGAGGTTCGTGGKGTTAAAACGCTTTGGGTGCTTCCCGCCTCGTGGAATTGGCTTGTTACACAGGTTGCAGATTGCTAATGTGTTGTCTTTTTCACACAACCCGTAGAATTGCCAGACCGGTGAAGCCATTTTAGCAGCGCGCGCAAAAAAAAAAAAAATCAAGGTCCCGAGAGTTTTGCGTCATCTGATCGGCTTTTCTATATCGGCCATTATAGAGACTGCTGATCAAACATCCCAAAGCAATTATCGGCCGATTATGATCGGCGACCGATCAATCGGAGCACCTCTAATTTTATTGCTAGAATCTATCATGAAAAATTCACTTTGTAACCATTTTAGGCATGCAGATGGATCTCCAATGTGCATGTACAAATAAAAAAAAC
>QMIH01003139.1:0-43277 GCA_003987875.1 Clarias batrachus
TTATAACCTGCAGGTGCACCTTATTCGGTGACGTCATGCCTGGCACAGGTTATAAGCCGAAGGTATTCGGCGGGTTTTGACATGCACAAGCTTCACAACCAGGCAACAAAGAGATGTTCCCATAGCGTTTTCACGCAGCATCTCGTTCCCGCTTTATCAGGGAACAGGGTTACAGTCAAGTAACCCGAGACGATCTGACAAAAGTCATTATACAGAAATCATCCAAAAATAATGAAACTTTGGATGAAAATAAAGGTTATGACCTTGTACAGTATATGGCTGTCAAAACAATGCCTCAGTGAATGCACAATGCAATCAAGGTAAGCATGCAACTTTTTATTTGACAAGGCAATGTATTTTGCATAAATTCTTCCATTGAGCAGAATACATTCTGCCGCTCATTCCAGACCTCATAGTAAGGCCTAATTCACCCTGGGTTGGGGTATAATTTGCATTGATTTATATGATGGTTTCCAACTCTTATGGTAACCCAAAGAGTATAAGAAAATGGTTGGTATATGAGGCATGAAAATGGCCTTGTGCTTTTATCTTGTTGGGTCATTGTTAAACCTTGTTCAAAACTGTCCAAGGTTAATGTCTTCTGTGCATTCTGGTTCTTCTGTCCATTACCCCTTATTTTATCCCCAGGATATGTGGAAAGGGAGCAAATTTTATTCGGGTTTATTTTATAATCGTTGGAGGTTAAATTAACAGAGCAATCACTGAAATGGTAGAAAACAACTCTTTCATTTCAATAAGGCTTGTAGGGTTAATTATCTTACAGCTCATCTCAATAACTGTTCCACATAATTTTCTGTATTCTCTGCAGCTATAGACTTAGATAAACTGGAATTACCATTAACACTGATGCCATCCACAAGGAAAGTATAAATGCTAAAATAACAGCACTGAAGTGATACACATTAATTTTCACATGCTTAAGTTGTTTTAAGACAAAGGTTAATCTTCATCCAATCTACTTTTTTATTTCTAATCTGTGATTCATTCTCCCATACAGGTAGTGTATTTGACTGACGACCAAAGAAGTAGAACTTAGCTCAAACAAGGTGTGAGGTACTCAACCTTACAAAATTTAGTTTCTTTGAATTAATAAGTTAGGCAGAGAGTTTTGCCCTACAGAAAGGTACTCTGGTGTCCTCCCACAGTCCAAAGACATTCAAACTGGGCTTATTGGCATTTCCAAACTGCCCACAGTGTGTGTGTGTGTGTGTGTGTGTGTGTGTGTGTGTGTGTGTGTGTGTGTGTGTGTGTGTGTGTGTGTGTGTTCTGTGATGGAATGGCCCCTGGTCCAGGGTGTACCCCAGCTACTGTAGTATCCTTGGACCCCTCAGATAGGTTCTAGGCCTTCCTTGATTCTGTAGTGGATAAAACAGTATATAGAAGTGTGTGAGTAAATAAATAGAAACGTGACTTCATACCAGTTAAGAGCTGCCAAGGCAGATCTTTAAAAAAAAGGCATACATACCTATGAAATGTGATATCAAGTTGTATGTTAATTGTAATAGTCATATCAAATAAAACAGAAACCTAACATTACCCAACAATGTACTCACAACTAAAAGACATACTTTTAAAATATGTGATAATGATAATCAGATATAGTTACAGTATATATTTATTATATGATTCCTCAAGGCTCTTCGCACAGTTTGAGTCTTGGAATATTAACCCTAACCCTAGTCAACAGGGAAGAAAAAAAAAATCATAGATTGGCTAACCTGGTCATTCAGTATATTTGGCTAACATCAACTGTCTTAGTTTTCAGCAGTAACACTCAAAAATATTACTTGTTACATTTTCTCAAACACTTTAAGCATGGTGATAGTTAAATCATTTACACAGACGTACAGTGGGGTGGGGGTATGAATGCACTGCCAACACGAAGTGTGAAACATTAACTTGTTTAACAGGGCTTGTGGAAAATGTTAATTATACACAGATACACCTATATTTCTTCAAATAATTTAAATGACAGCTCCAAATGATATTTTTTTATTACATTGTATAAACAGCAAAGTATATAAGATGTTATACTTAACATTTTACTTGCTGGTTGATTTTCTCAAAATAAATTCAAACTTGTAACTATGTAAATGTTATGGCAGCGCAATTCCACAATGCAGCTCATTGTGATGCCAGTTTACAAGCCTAAACACAGCTAGTAGTCTAAACCAAAGAATTTCTGGCTTCAATGATGTCACCCCTATGGTATTGGACAACACCAGCTAATAATGATAATGGGGATATAGTGAAAATAGTCCTCCTAACCTAACAGTTGTTTATATGCATATATATATATATATATATATATATATACACAGGTGAAACTCGAAAAATTAGAATATCATGCAAAAGTTCATTTATTTCCGTAAGGCAACTTAAAAGGTGAAACTAATATATGAGATAGACTCATTGCATGCAAAGCAAGATACAGTAATTCAAGCCGTAATTTGTCATAACTGAGATGATTATGGCGTACAGCTCATGAAATTCCCAAATCCACAATCGCAGAAAATTTGAATATTACATGCAATCAATAAAACAAGAATTTTACATAGAACAATATCAGAACTCTGAAAAGTATAAGTATGCATATGTACTCAGTACTTGGTTTGGGCCCCTTTTGCAGCAATCACTGCCTCAATGTGGCGTGGCATGGAAGCTATCAGGCTGTGGCACTGCTGAGGTGTTTTGGAAAACCAGGATGCTTCAATGCTCTTCAGCTCTTCTCCATTGTTTGGTCTCATGTCTCTCATCTTTGTCTTGGCAATGCCCCATAGATTCTCTATGGGGTTCAGGTCAGGCGAGTTTGCTGACCAATCAAGCACAGTAGTCCCACAATCACTGAACCAAGTTTTGGTGCTTTTGGCAGTGTGGGCAGGTGCCAAGTCCTGCTGGAAAATTAAGGCAGGCTCCCCATAAAGCTCGTCTGCGGAAGGAAGCATGAAGTGCTCCAAAATCTCCTGGTAGACGGCTGCATTGACCCTGGACTTAGTGAAGCACAGTGGACCAACATAAGCACATGACATGGCTCCCCAAATCAACACAGACTGTGGAAACTGCACACTGGACTTCAAGCATCTTGCAATGCTTTGGACTTTGGACCACTGAGCAACAGACCAGTTCTTTTTTTCTTTAGCCCAGGTAAGATGCTTCTGATGTTGTTAGTTGTTCAGGAGCGGCTTGACAAGAGGAATGCAACATTTGAAGCCCATGTCCAGGATCCATCTGTGTGTAGTGGCTCTTGATGCATTGACTCCACTCCTTGTGAAAGTCCCCAACACTTTTGAATGGCCTATTCTAGACAATCCTCTCCAGGCGGAGGTCATCCCTGCTGCATGTGCACCTTTTTCTTCCACACTTTTCCCTTCCACATAACTTTCTATTAATGTGCTTTGATAGATTTGATTGCAAGTAACTCGGTTTAGGAGTGTTCCGCAAGATGAGCAAAGATTTTTAATGAATTTTGACTTGAAAAAATGTCTTGGTTTACTAGTGCCAAGTTTTTTGACACCGACACACACACACACACACACACACACACACACACACGCACTCTCTCGCCTTTACACTCCCCCCCCCCTCCCCGCTTTCATACAGACACACACGGTCTGCTCCACATAGAAACTTTGCTCTGTCGCGATTCTTTTCAAAGGTAAGGTGCTGGTTCATTTGTTTGTTTGTTCTATTTACAGCAGTGATTCCGTTAGTCTGCGCTCACGCGAGTGTCATTAGAGAGATTTCTTTTTTTTCCCCGTTAAAACAGTGTCTCTGTTGTGAGTGTGTTTGTTGTGAAACTTAAAAAGCGAGGTGGGGGGAGGGAGGATGAGTTTTACTGTATAAGACGAGGCGAGGGAAGGAAATAATTCCACACATACACACACACACATACACACACACACACACAAATACATGGAAACACTTATCTGTTGGGATTTATTTTAACTTTTTTTAAAGGTAAAGTGGAGGTTAATTTGTTTTATTTTTACTTTATATATTGTATTAATTATTTTTCTATATTTATTTTTTTGGGCTGTGGAGCGAATTATTAGAGGTTTCATTATTTCTTATGGGAAGGTTTGATTTGGTTTATGGGTGTTTTGGAATACGAGCCCGCTTCTGGAATGAATAATGCTCGTAATCCAAGGTTCCAATGTGTGTATGTGTGTGTATATATATGTGTTTGCGTAATGAAAGAGTTCAGACAGGGAATTGTAGAGGTTGCCATATAACATTTCTTGTATTTTATCAGCTACATTTTCTCCTCACTGAAAATATATCACTCATCGATATAACTTCAATAATATAAGCTGAAAGACTGCAGGGCAAATACACTGATCCATGGCACCCCATGATGCCCAGCAGGCAAACAGGCTAATGCCACTGACCTGGCCTCTAATTTCCCAGAGCCCACACCACGTGGGTCGTGTGGAGTCTTGCACTAAGGGGCAAGATCTGCCCTGGTGGCACAAGAGGAACCTACATAATACTAGGTATAATGTTTTGCATTGATCAGTTTAGTATTTCTTTATAAATATTTATAACAAATTCTCCAGCAAGCACCAACTTTTTAACTCCATTTAAAGCATAATATAAATGTAATTGGCAACTATGGTGACAGGGTTGGGTCATGATTGGGTACATTGATGCATATGGGGAGCAAAGACCACAGTAACTAACATGAATTTTAACACTTGCACAAGTCAGAGATTATGTCGGATAAGAGCCAGATGTGTGATTGATGCAGATGCAAATTAATATAAATTTCATATGTAGGTTGAAATACAGTCACTAATTAATAAATACCTGTATATGAGGCTTAAAACTAGTTGAGGGACAGCCTCTATCTACTTGGGTGAGGTTGTAGAAGGCGGTTTCATGTCACAAGTAACACAATGGTAATACTGAGCACAGCAACAAGACACAGGCTTTGTATACTGCATCACAAGGTGTCTCAAGCAATGAGTTTAAAGCAGACTGAGATTTTAAAGATGTGCTCTTCAAGCTACTTTTAAAAAGCACATAGGAACGTGGAATGTTGAGAACCAAAGAAACTTAATTCAGCAGATGAAAGACACAAGATACAGTTAATGTCATTAATGTCATTAATGTCATCTTCAGTGTAGAGGAGAACAAAAAAGAAAATGAGTTCTGTGAGTGATGTTATATCCCCCACAGAGCCCTGACCTCAACATCATCAAGTCTATCTGGGATTACATGAAGAGACAGATGGATTAGAGTGAGCATACATCCACAGAAGATCTGTGGTCATTTTTCCAAGATGTTTGGAACAACCTACCTGCAATTCACCAAATTCTTTCTTTGCAGCAGTTTTTACACACCTGCCTAAACCTTTTTAGACAGTATCACTCTCTCTTTCTAAACATGTGCTGGATGAAAGGAGAGCGCGTGGAAGGCTGTTTTTTTTCCCCAATGTTTCCCCACATTTGATTAATTAATTTATTTTATTATAATTAGTGAATGTTACTGGTGAAATAAGAGTTCTGGGTTTAAAGTGAGAGAGAGCACCATGGCCGTGTGCCAGAGGAGGGAGTACAAGTGGAGGAGATGCTGTTAGCAGTGGGAGAGCAGGTCGGGTGTGAGAATATCTACTATGCCTCCCAGATGAACAAAGCGGTGATGGTGTTTCTGAACAAGGTAAACCTCGTAAGTACACTAATAAAGAGTGGAATAAAATAATCTGCTGTCCAAGTTACCCCTGTCTGCCCCTTCTAAAAGAGTGGTAATATTCGGTCCATTCATTAAGGACAAAGCGATCATGAAGGAGCTTGCCCACTCCGGGAAGTTTGTCAGTCCTGCTAGTGCTATCCCGCTCAGGTGTAAAAGCTCCAACATGAGATATGTCTTGTCCTTTAGTCTGCAGATTTTAATGGTATTAAATAACCAAGAAGAGACATTTAATGTCAATTTTATGAGAGCAAAGAGCGAGAGAACAGCTATACTGTTTTTGCCACCATGGAGCGACTGAGGTGCTTTGAGTGTGGGGACGTTGAACATAAAAGGGAACTCGGCCGGGAAATAGTAACAGTGAGTGACAGCCAGCGGGAAAATGCAGAGGAGCCAAAGGTCTATCCAGAACACACAGATGCCACTGAAACCCAGCCCTGATATGAACACCATCATTGTAAAAACCAACGTCTGTACTGGATTCAGCACTGACAGTGACCCCGGCCCTAACTCTGACTCTGCCTCAGACATCTGCACTAAAGAGGTACAACAAATCTGCATACCACCACGGACACCGAAAGAAAACACTGCAGCCAAACCAAGGAGAATAAGAGAAGAGACGTCCATCACAGAAGCGATCAGTAAATGGAAAACACAGTCAGACCTTGAGAGCAGTAAAGGAGAGCCAGGGAACAGCGCACATACAGACACAATAATACACATTGAGGAGCAAATTAACTGCTTTTTGACAACTGTCTTAAACAGAGAAAAGACATATAGTAAAAACACTACTGTCTGAACAAAAGAAACTGCAAAAGACCAACACAAGAAGCAACAAAACAAACCGTCACTCAGAAGTAAGAAAAAATGGACAGCAGCTAAACCAAATCACAAATTTTAAACAGAAAATTCTCAAAATTGTGTGTATATACAGTATATCTATATATATAGACCACACCCTAACGGTTGCAGCCAATAGTTTTTCTCTCGCTTAGTGTGTTTTCGCTTAGTGTGTTTCTCTTAATGGTATAATCAACATCCATGCATGCGTGTACTGTTTACTATAACACTGTGATCACGTGTGTGCATGTAAAACATCTGTTATTTTGTTTTTGTGAGTGCGTTTAAGTCGTCCTTTCATGTGCACGTGTAGTGTTTATTATAACTCAACTGTGTGTGCATAAAGCAAAAGCAAGTCTCATTAGAGAGGTTAAAGATCCATTTTCCCACTCTCTGCGTCAGCCGGGTCTCGCTGTCTCGGTCTCTCTCTCTCTGTGCACGCATCATTGGATAGCATGCTCCTTTCCCCTTCTCACACACCCCTCCTCTTCTCGCTTTCACACAAACACACACACACACACTCTTAAAGGAAACACTGCTCTGTCGTGATTTTCAATGGTAAAGTGCAGGTTGGTTGTTTTATTTTTACTTTACAGCAGTGATTCCATTAATGTGCGCTCAGTCGAGTGTAATTAGCGATGCTCCTTGTTAATTTTCCTAATAAAACAGTGTTTCCGTTAGTGTGTGTCACTGCATGAAAATAGCTGTATCCGGACAAATATGGTATGGGAAATCTCCACTAAACTTTAAGTTTGCTAGATGTCTGAGGCAGAGTGCTTGGAAAGAGAATGCAAAAAGAAATTTTGTGAAATGACCAGATACCTCATGTATGTGGATGTATACGGGAATCAGTGAAACTTTCTAGGAGTCCTCACAGCTAGTGAGAGGTGACGGCTGTGAGGTGTAAAGGCCTTTTGTATGTTAATGACTAGCAGAAAGAGGTGCTGTCCTTCTTATCATAGCTGGGTGGGGGGGATTGGCCATGGTGTGCCTTTGTCTCTTCAGCTTGAGAGTTTGAAGGAGAAGCAAGCTGCACACACTGCTCTTCTTAAAGAGGTTATCCAGTGTCTTGATGCATTTGAGAGCAAGTTTGATGAGCGAAGACCCCAGGAAGAGTCAAACCATGTGAATAGAAGGGCTAAGAGCGCGCATAACATGGGCATTGCGGTAAGTTGAGCTTCATGTTAGCTGTCAATACAGTAGTAAATTATACTTTGCCAAGTTAGCCTAAGCACTTGGCTACACATCTACTTTTTGTTACTTGCATTGTTGTAGGTATCCAGCATATTTAACAGTTTGTCATGTCAAAATTATACGATGTTGTTTACAAATGTATGTATTAAAGCGTTTTTAATTCAACATTACAGGAAGCTGTAAAGAGCCTCCATAATTCAGAAAACAACCCACATAAATACGATCCACAAACTGGGTAAGAATGTTGTTTCTTTACCTGCTATGTATGGGGTTTTACATAATCATTATAAATGTAATTAATGACACTACTCTCTTTCCACACAGAATAAGTTCACTTCATGATCAGGCGGTGATGACATATCTGCTGGAGGAATTAAAGATGACTTTGGCAGTTGCAGACCCTGAGTGTATAAAGGGTAATCAGAAATTATTATATTTATTTTCATGTCCCTTTATTTTTGTCCCTCTAATAATTTGAATTGTTTCTGTCACTTAACTGATTTTTTATTATTTTTTTTATCCAGCATGTTACAGGACGTACTATGAGACATTTCAGAGGAAATACTCTTTGTCTTGGCCAGGAAAGTCTCAGCTAAGAGACTCCATTAAGACGGGCTAAAAAACGACAAAGATGAGTAAGTGTACAAATTCATCTACTGTGTGTATTAAGTTCGGTACTTTTCTGAGTGTTTTTAGGGGTTAATGTATGGTGTGTTTTGCAGTTGCTGGAGTCCAGGTGTAGGGTCGTTCACACAGATGCAGAGAGAGAGAACTGTGGCAGACTGCAATGCTGGAGCTGATGTCTGATGAAGAGGATGCCATTGTGTGCCATGACGTCACCGTGTAATATCTAACAGGACCGAGCTAGAAGGACATTTATTTTGTACATATAACAAGTACTGCTCCATATTTGTTTTAGTATTGCTTTCAATTTAATTGCACCTTCATAAATGCACATTTGTTCATTTTTTTCCATATTTGATGTTTTTTCCCCTTATTCTTACTTTGCTTTGTATAATAATTAGTGTTTGAATTGATTTTAATTTTAAAAAATCTTATGCATTTTAATAAATCAAGTCTATTGTAATTTTTTTAATGACGTGGGGGATGTATAGTACTGTTGGGGGGGGGGTGGATACGATGTATCTACATACCTGCCCAATAATCAATCAAGTCACTAAGTTATGAGGGCTTGGGTTGGGCTGAATAAAAATTAGTTGGGTAATGTCCCAATAGATGTCAGGGTTTTGGGAGTGTTTTAAAAACAACTAATCAAAGAAGAGATAAATAAACCAATAGGGAAGAGCAGAGTTGTGCAAAGGTGTAAAATGCAAAAGGGGCTCGAGGTGTGCAGGTCTCCTGACAAAATCCTTGAGTGGATTATTTGCCATGGCAACAAATGGCTGTACCATGGAAGGATTCCTCAGCGAGATACATCCGAATTGGTATCAATCCGGAAGTATCCTAGCTTGGTGGAATTTGATGTATACAGTCAGTGGTACTGCAGATACTTCCGAAAATCAGTGGTGTATACGGGAGTTTCCTAGTACAGATACACCTCTTTTCATGCAGTGTGTGTGTGTGTGTGTGTGTGTGTGTGTGTGTGTGTGTGTGTGTGTGTGTGAGAAACTCAATTAAGAGAGAAGGAAGGGTTACTGTGTAAGATGAGAAGAGGGAGAGGGGAGGGTCTCATTCCTCCTCTCCTCTTACTTTAGGTACACACACACACGCACACATACACGCACACCTGCAGCGCAATGCATGCACAACACAAACACTTATCTGTTGGGATTTATTTTTTACTTTTTTCTAAAGTAAAGTGCAGGATAATTTGATAATTATTGCAGGATTATTTTATTTGATTGTATATCTTAAATTTTATATTCCTTTCTATGCCTCCTTACTTCATCTATATATGCCTCCATTTTTTTTCAAGTTCACAAACAGTCGTGTAAGCATTTCACCGCATATTATTATACTGTGTATGTGATGTGTGTACTCTGTATTGTTATTGTGGCTTAAAAAATTATTATTATTTGAATTGCAAGCTGCAGTTTGTTCTTATTTGCAGAAATTTGTAAACCAAATGTTCGTAAGTCTGGGACTATCTGTATTTTTACTTCATGTTTTGTATTAATCATTTTTATATGGATATTTTTGGCTTGTGGAATGATTTGTCAGAGTTTCCATTATTTATTAAGGGGAAATTCACTTAGATATACAAGTGCTTTGGATTATAGGACAAAGCAGTGTAGACAATGAACGAGTGTGTGAATGAGTTTCAGTAGGGGCCACATGGGTCCATGCTAGTTGACAGGTGTCCACAAACAATTGTCCATGTACAGAATACATAACATATTATGTATTTAACATATAATTAATTATAATTTAACAATAATTATATATCTTTGGTCACTCATCATCTATACCGCTTAATCCTGTATTCAGGGTCACGGGGGGCCTGGAACCTATCCCAGGAGACTTAGGCCACAAGGCACGGTACACCCTGGACAGGATGCCAATCCATCACAGGGCACACACACTAACACACACTCCAGCCAATTTGGGAATGCCAATTAACCTAACCTACATTAACCTAGTCTTTGGACTGTGGGAGGAAACCAACCAAGCACAGGGAGAACATGCAAACTCCATGCACACAGAGACGGGAATCGAACCTGGCTGGGAATCAAACCCTACCCTGGAGGTGCAAGGCGACAGTGCTAGCCACTACACCACTGTGCCGCCTATATCTTTGGTAAAATATGTCATTGAAATACACAATTGAAGCAAAATAATTTTAGATGCCAATTGACAGGTTATGTTCACATTACTAGACTGAATTGGGAATTGAGAGTGACTCAATTCAGCACTAGCAATAGCGGATAAAGAAATGAAGCAAAGCAATCTGGCTTTCTTCTTTCTTCTGGACCGCAACAAAATCAGCCTACTAATTGCTTGCTATGCTCCAGAGAAAGAATCAAGTATATTTTGTGCTAAAATTGTATCCATTGTTTGAAATGAATAAGTGGTTGCAAACTCAAAATGTTTTTTAACCCAGATGGCATGAGCAAAGACATATCAATGTGCATATGCATGTCATCTCAGGGGACAGACACATCCACATTAGTCAGATAACAGTCACTTTTAATTCTGAATATGAATCATCATGACAGGCAAATCCAATCTGACCAAAAAATCGGAAATGAGCGATGGGGCTTGTGATGTGAACGTAGCCATAATTATCCCCATTTCTTTCATTAGGAATGGCAGTAAGATCAGTAACTAAACTCTCATACTTCATACTCCTTTTCATTTTCATATTCAACACCACTTTGTTTTGTATTTTAAAGTCCCTGGAGAATCCACAACTATCTCGCCCAGTATGTCATAATAAAGACTACACTTTATTTTTTGGCAAGCCAATCCCCCTGATGAGAGGGTAAGAGTGCACAATGACTCTTACATAGCTCCTAGGTGCATCTGCAGTAAAATCTTGGTCTTGTGTCTACCTTTGTGGTGTTATACTGAACACCAAGCATCTTGACGTACTGTATGTCTTTCTGAGAAAGTTCCTTAAAGACTACGGCTCCCTGAAAAATATCATAAGCAATATACTGTAGGATTTCCTTTTTATAGATATTTTTGCATTGTCTGTAGTTCTTTCCTTGTGGTTTGGTTCACTTTCATTTATTTTTATATTTAGACAGACAGACACACCTTTTGCCTATTCTCTGGAACCACAGCAGATCACCTGGCGTGCATACATAATTTGGCACAGGCTGCTGGGTCCCTTTTCTAACTCAACCCTTGCAGTTTATTTGGGCTTTGGCCCAGCATTGATCACTGACTTGCACTACCCAAGTGGTATTTATTTGATATTTATCTGAATCTAACCAGGATTCAGGTAAATATAAAAAGCTAGTTGATAGTCTATCAAAATAAGTTAAATTCTAAATAATAATAATAATAATAATAATAATAATAGGTGATAAAATTGATTGTACCACGCCTCATGCCCCCAGTGCCCTGGGAAAAGCTCACTGCCAACGACCCTGTGCAAGATAACTGCTATAGAGAATGAGAGAGGAAATAATAATAATAATAATAATAATAATAATAATAATAATAATAATAATAATAATAATAATAATAATAACAAAAACAGCTGAATATGGGGGGAAAAAGGGGGAAATCTAGCTTACTGTATGTTAGACTATTTTGAAAACAATTAAACTCCTGCCATGCCACTACTCATTATGTGTAGCTTGGTATTCCCCAACATTTCTTACCAGAATGCTGACATTAACTGACAGTTGTAGGTGACAGCAAAATAATGGTTTCAGCCTTAGATTTATTTTTATCAGTTAATTACATGCTTGAGTGCCTTGCTTATTTGCCGAAGAGCTTAATTTTTAGCAACCTCTAAGCTCAATATAACAGAACTATATCACTGTTCACCATGACTACCTCTTAGCCTAAGTACCATTGACTGATTAAAGAGATTTGGCCTTGCTGCTCTTTTGGTGATGAAGAATCCTTATTTGATACTCAGATGGCATAATTTGAATTAAGAAAAACTCCAATTATAATAACACAGGAACCGGCAGTGAAGCCCATTTTATAATTACTTGTTTAATTTTATCATTAACTCTATCTGTCCAGGGAAACCTCATAGGTTTCAAAAAGTGGACATTGATTTTTGTCAATGAAAAAAGAAATGGGACACATTATTGACCATCTGTTTTCCAACAAAAGTGTGGGAAATTAATTAATTTACTTATGCATGTTTGTAGTGTGCAAGCTAGTTGCGCAATGTGAATGACAATTTGTGTTCTCAAAGAGGTATTACTGTAGAGTTCTGTTCCTGCGACGGTAAGTCCCTGACTTACAGTACGAACATTCAAGTTCTTACAGATACGAATTGACTGCGGGTCTACAAACTTTTGTATATGCAAACAATTCACGGGAGTAGTTCATGTGTATTGTACAAAAATATAGGCACTATATACCAATATTTACAATTATATAGAATATTTTCCGTGTGTAAGTTAATGTATAAAATGTCCGAGGTCCGGGGTATTTTGTGTGTGTGCGTGTGGGGGTGTGGAAGAAATAAGTCAGCCTTATCAGTATTGGAATGACATCATGCCCACACAGCTGGAACAGTTCACGTAACAATAATGTTTTATTGTCCACAGAGTCAAAAAGCATAAAGTGGCAGATTTACTAACATCTGTGTGTGTGTGTGTGTGTGTGTGTGTGTGTGTGTGTGTGTGTGTGTGTGTGTGTGTGTGTGTGTGTGTGTGTGTGTGCGTGCATGCGTGCATGTGTGCAAAACTGTGAGTAAAGCAGTTTTACAACCAAGGGAAACTTATGGTGATTGTACATGACATTATATAAACACTTAATAAGAGTATTCATTGTTTACTGGATTATTATTTAGATGATTTAACATTATGTTCTGTTTAAGAAGCATTGGCTTTGATTATAGCTGTTATGACATTTTACATTATTGTTGGTTTACCATTTATTGAAAGGAAACCAATGCACTTGATATGTCACCATCCATTTTAGCTTTGCAGGGACAATGTTTTGGATGTAAAAGACAGACTAAGCCATTACATTCCACAAAAAAAAAAAAACATTGTGTTAGCTTGCAATCTTCCCCACACCAGAGTAAATTGCTTTCATCTCAGCTGGGCTCCCCTTTGTTGCAATGTGACAAGGCCAATGATTAAACCAGAGGGAGATCAATAACACGCCAAGCCCAGCTCAAAACGAACAAGAGCAAATCAACACTTTACTGAGCTGGACCGTGCCAGGTTGTCCCTAAGCCCACATCCTGAGAGAGGAGAAGAGATGATCTGATGATTTGGCACTTTCTGATGACTAGTCAGTTAACCATAGCTAATAAGGTCTGACAAACAGACAATGATTCTCATTGGCAGAAGGTTTACTAGCTGTGGATCTGAATGTCGGTTCTTATAAGTACGTCTACTGGAAGAAGGAAGAAACATGTACAGTATATTTGTAAATATGTAGGTGATGTTTCTCAAAGTTTTGAAAAAGATTTAGGTTAAAGTTGTGATTTATACTGTAATAAGGTTTTTAAATGATTAATTTATAGTATATTAACAGTGTTAATATCCATTAGTGCATTTATATTTATAAGATTTTGACACATATGGACAAGACTATACATAATTTGTAGGCTGTTCAATTGTAAGCTTTTTTTGGAGGGGGCAGTTATTTCCCCTTTGTTAAGGACAGCTTGGAGTAATGCTGTACAAGTAATAAGGTTGATATTCTCACTTAAAAAAGGAAACAAATAACTTGCTTTTAAAATAAGTAATTGATGAATAGCTCTCTCTCTGATTGCACAATGACACACTGTACAGCAGTGCAGGAAGTGCTTATCCAAGCTGAAGCAGCAGCATTGTGCATGTTCACTAGTACCACTGTGTTCATCATCACTGGGTAAGACAGCATGTAATCTATGGTTGCCTAGGACACCCCGCAGTGGTGGAATGAGGCGGAGATCTCAGCTGCCAGTAACGGTTGGCTGTGCCCAAGAGATTGCTGCTGAACAGACATCTCAGAAAATGGTTCTTCTCTTAGATACTACACATTACTTAACTTAACCTAATATTATTATTACATTCTACATGAGAATAACAAGCAGACTTTCAACAGTTGCAGGAAATGGCATACTGCTTGTCAAGCCTTCTCTATACAGAAGTTAAGTATATTTGGAATGGAAATTGTCCTGACATTTAGAACTATAAGTATGTTCTTGGTCTTTTGGTTGGTCCCAGCAAAGGGTCACTGGGCTTGGGACAGGCACTGCATCCAGTGGCTGGGGTTTGGGCACTTGTTGGGAATCAAAAACAGGCCACATGGGAGGCGAAACACCTACCACTGAGCCACCAGTGCCCAACAAACAAACAAATTCAGGGAAACAGTGTCTCCAGTCTTTATACTGGAGATTTTTTGTGTCTTGCACACCTCTAGTTTATTGTTTGCTTCAGATGTTCTACAATTGACTGAAATGCTCCAGGAATGCTCTTTTCATGCTGAGGGAATCAAAATGACGACACTTTATCATGAAAGTTAGTTGAAAGTCATGAAAGTTAGTTGAAAGTCAAATGGCCTTGTGTGCCATTGAGAAGGTGATTAGCATCATTTAATTTAGTTTATTTCTTATATTATTACATGTTTATTTATTTTAATTTTTATAATTATGGCTTTTTAACACATAAATGTTGGACTACTGAAAAGTATGAACATAAAGTACAGCACTCAATACTTGGTCTGGGCTCCCATTGCATTAATTATTGCAGCATGTGGCACGGCATGGAGGCGATTGTCACATTTCTTACGGTGGTGTAGGCAAGGCATAGATGCAGAGGTGAAGATGGTTTTTAGATGTTTTTAATGTTTAATAATAAAGAAAGAAATCAAACAAACACACAGACTTTATGTAAAAACAAACCAAAACAAGAGTCTCTACAAATAAACATGAAACTTAACCAACAGAACAGCGTTTCACTAGGATAATCCAACAGATGCAAGACCAATGACTAAAACTTAAACAGACTATTTATAAAGAAACAAATGAGCCAACTCGGTTCAGGTAAGCGCCCCCGTCACCTGACCGAGGTGCATCCTGGGAAATGAAGTCAAAACGAAAACTTAGGAAAACTACAAACGAAAAACAGATGAGTCTCTAGGGGTTATCCCTGACAGCGATCAGTCTGTGGCAGTGCTGAGATGTTATGGAGGTCCAGGTTGCTCTGGTAGCAGCCTTCAGCTCTTCTCGCATCTTCCTGCTTACAATACCCTATTGATTCTCTATGGGGTTTAGGTCAGTTGGGTTTGCTGGCCAAACAAGGACAATCGTCCTTAAGCCAGATATTAGTACTTTTGGCAGTGTGGGGAGGTGCCAAGTCATGCTGGAAAATGAAATCTCATCTCCTCAAAGCAGAAGGAAGCATGACGTGCTCTAAAACTTCCTGTTAGATTAGTGCACTGACCTTGGACCTAAAGCAACTTGCATTGTTTGCCACTCCTCTCTTCCTCAGGGACCCTCTAAACAAAATGCTAATTTCTTAAGGCGAAATTCTGTTTTTTTGCGAAATACAGTGCATTTTATCATAGAAAGTAATTTCTATTCACCCAAAAATATAACATATATTACCACTTTCCAATACCATAAAAATTGTTTTTATATGAAAAAAAAATATCAAAACATTTAGAAAAGATATGTAAATTAAATAAAGTTATGATTCTTCTTGGCTGCTTTAAAAATGAAACTGAAAGTGGCTCCCTTTTCTTCTTGTCACCGTTCTTGATAACACAATTATTGAGGTAACTTGTGTTCTATTATTGAGTGCTTCCAAGAAAGACAGGCAGAGAAAGCACACATTTGAATGTAAAATTGACATTTTATTATTTTACAAGATGATATTTAGCTTTTGTTAATTAGGTCAATATTTTGTTGAAACAAAATATATTATTGCACAACACAATAGTCAGAAAATAATAGGGCCAGAATAATTAGGCTACTCATTTGTAATCAGTTACATTAACCTTTTATGTGGGATCATTGTCTGCACCATTTTGTATATCTTTTGCCCATGAAAATCAAACAAGCAATTAGTTTTTAAAATACTTCTATCAGTCCTTCTGGCTCACTTTATTATGGCACATTCAGAATCACTAACACTTTTCAACATTATCGGGCTGAATCATGAATTAAGGTTAAGTGTGGTTTATTGTCTATTTATATTATATTTTAATTATGTTAGATGTCTTTTCTAAATGTTTTGATTGTTTTATGTGCAAAAATATGCTTATGGTGTTTGAAATTAATAATATTGGTAATATTTTTGGGTGACTGGAATGGATTATCTGCTTTTGCATTATTTCCTGTGGGAAAATGCAATTCACAATATGAAATTCGGTTGGAAAAAAAATCGGTGTGTAAGGACAAAAATGTTAAAAAAAAATTGTTAAAGAACAAATGTGTTAAAAAAAAAAAAAAAACCTAAGACACACCATCTAAGACACCCCCATTTCACATACATGTCTACTAAGACACCATCACAGTGGTTAAGATAAATAACTTTTAACAAATAACTGCAGAAAGGGACAGATAGCACATGACAGAAGGTAAATATGGTGCAAAGTGGAAACAGTGTAAATAAGAGTAGTGCAAATGAGCTTTTAGTTTGTTTAAAGTGACATATGTATTCAGCTCTTTACTGCAGGGCTGAGGTACTGAACAGTCCAATGCTGCACAAGTGACAGGTGCAGTTGAATGTATGTGAAATGGGGGGGTTTCACGAGTGACATTGATGTTATTGCATGATGGATAAGTATCTGCCTGTATCTTTCATTTTTACCAAATTTCCAACTCCTTTTACATAAATTTAACCCCAACCTTGCTTCACTGTTGCCTGCAGACACTCTCTCCAGCCCTTCAGCAAACAACCTGTCTCCTGATACAGCCACGTACAGTGGAACCTTGGATTGCGGGCATAATTCCCTTCCTCCCTTCCTCCTCTCTTAGGAATGACTGTTTTAACACTGTAAAACACTGTTTTATCTGGAAAATAAACAAGAAATCTCTCTAATGACACTCAAGTAAGCACAGATTAACGGAATCACTGCTGTAAAGAAAAAAAAATTAACCTGCACTTTACCTTTGAAAAGAATAGCGATGGAGCAGTGTTTCCATTAGAGACAGAGAGTGTGCGTGTGTGAAGGTGAAAGGAGGAGGGGTGTGTGTGTGTGTGAAGAAGCACGGTGTCCAATGACACGCACGGACACAAAGTGCAGGCTGATACAGATAGAGAGAGAAAATGGCTCTTTAACCTCTCTAATGAGACTTGCTTTTGCTTTACACGCATGCACACACATGTGTTATAATAAACAGTACATGTGCGCTGTACACACACGCATACAAACACAAAATAAATATGTTTTACACACATGGTCACAGTGTGATAGTAAACTGTACACACCTGCAAGGATGTTGATTATACCAGTAGGAAAAATGCGCACTAAGACCGAGCAGGGGAGACGATTACCACAATTCTGGACCGCAAGAGAGAGAAAATCTGTTGGCTCAGTTGTGATCACGTGACACAAAACAAGAAGCGTATGCGTGCTACATGATACTCGGTATTCATAAATTGCTTGCCTGTTATTCAAGTCAAAATGGTTTTAAAATCTTTGCTCGTCTTGCGAAACAGTCACAACCATGTTTCTCACAATCAGAGGTTCCACTTTATTTAAAATTTTTTAATCATCAGTTCGGCACACCTCCTACCATTTTTCAGCACCCGCGTTCCTATGTTTTCATGCATAGTTGAGTCACTTAGCCTTCTTTCCACATTGTGTTATGACTTTTGCAATGCAATTCTTCCATGAAGACCATATCTGGTCAGACTTCCCTGAACATTAGATGGGTATACTTGGGTCCCACTGGCCAGTTCTTTGCTGATGACTTGCTAGACATCTTTCAATGTCAGAGGGTAGTAGGCATGATGTGTCTTTTATATGCTGCTGCAAGTTTCCTTGGCTAATTATTGCATCTATGGTCCTCAAAACTGGCATTTATTTCTTGAAACCCCAGACTGACTTGAAATCTTTCCCTGGCAGAGACCTTGCTGATGTAGTATAATTACCTTGTATCTTGTTGCTGTGCTCAGTCTTGCCATGTTTCATGACCTGCGAAAATAAAACTCACTCACTCACTCACTCACTCAGAATCTTTATTGCTTTATCCAGTATATAGGGTTGCAGTGGGTCTGCCAATCCATCACATGGCACACACATACTATGGGCAATTTGCAAATGGCAATTAGCCTCATCCGCATGTCTATTGACTGTGGGAGAAAACCTAAGCACCCACAGAAAACCCACCAGCCCTGAGGAAAACATGTAAATTTCATGCTCACAGGCCCAATGCAAGAGTCAAACTCGAACCCTGGAGGTGCAACATAACAGTGCTAAACACCGTGCAGACTGACTGACATGAAACTGTCTTTCACAACCTCCTATCAATAGCATTGTTTGGCTTTTCCTCACCCAGGTTCACAGCTTCCTGCACAGCTGTTTCTGTTTCAGTTAATGACTAAAATTTAACCTGCATATTGCTTAATCCCACTGGCTAATCATACATCTGACTCTGATCCTACAAAATGCCTGACTTTGTGCAAGTGTTAGAATTGATGCTGTTTTGAAGCCAAAGGGCAGTCATACCAAATGTTGATTTGATTTAGATTTTTTTTCTGTTTGCTCAGTTAGCCTTTTTTTAAGCATTCTTACTTTACAGCATCTGTTCAATGGTCTTTCTTGATTTTTATTTCTTTCTAGATGGTAAACCAATGCTCAAGACATTGAAATATGCAATAATCTCATTTTGATGTTGAGCTGTGTGCTATTTATGCTCCATTAAGCCTTGTTAAATGCTCTAATTTGTTGAGCTGTTAATTGGTGATTTCTGAGGCTAGTAACCCAATATAGACTCCTCCCCTGCAGCAGTAATAAATGGTTGGTCTTTCTTTCCTGGGATGGTCTTCATGAGAGCCAGTTTCATCATGGTGCCTGTTGGTTTTTGCAAATGGACTTGACTTCACAACTTGACAACTTGACAATAATGATGGTACCCCTAGAAAAGATTGAAAATCATTTGAACATAGGGACATGTTAAACTAAAGTGTGTCCGGTAATAAGCACACAGGTGTCTTCAAACTTGTAATCAGTCAATTTGCCTATTTAAAGGGTGAAAAGTAATCACTGTACTGTATCATGGTGTGTATCACACTGAACATAGACCACAGAAAGCTAAGGAGAGAGGTGTCTCAGTAGATTAAGAGGAAAATAGACAAGCATGTTAAAGGTAAAGACTATAAGACCATTTCCAAGCAGCTTGATGTTCCTGTGACCACAGATGCACATATTATTTAGAATTATTTATTTTAAAGTCTACAATACTGTAGACAACCTGCCTGGATGTGGCTGCAAGAGGAGAATTGATGTGAAATTTAAGACGGATAATATCCAGAACAACTTCCAAAAAGATTAGAGGTGACCTCCAAGGTACATCAATGTCAGATCTCACCATCCGTTATAGTTTGAGACAAAGTGGACTTAATGGAAGACAACCAAGGAGGACTCCACTGCTGAAAGCAAATCATATAAAAGTAAGATAGGAATTTGCCAAAATCCATATTCACAAGCCGAAGCTTCTGGGAGAATGTCCTTTGGACGGTGAGACTTGGATTTTTGGCAAGTCACATCAGCTCTATGTTTACAGATGCAAAAATGAAGCAAACAAAGAAATGAACACTGTACTCATTGTTAAACATGGAGGAGGCTTTAGGTTCTGTGGCTGATATGCTGTATCTGGCACAAGGTGTCTTGAATCTGTGTAGGGTACAATGACATCTTGAAACTAATAAGACATACTGGAATAAAATGTGTTGCCCAATGCCAGAAATTTTGGTTTCAGTCACTGGTCAGGATTTCTCCAACAGGACAATGACCCAAAACCCCAAGAATGGCTAAGAACAAAGCATTAGACTATTCTGAAGTAGCCTTCTATGAGTCCTGATCTAAATCCTATTCAACATCTGTGGAAAGAGATGAAACATGAAGTCTTCAGCCCATTCAAACCTGAGACAGCTGTAGCAGTGTGCTCAAGTAGAGAGAACCAAAATACCTGTCAACAGGTGCAAAAGTTTCATTGAGGGTACAGAAATCACTTGATTGCAGTGGTTGCCTCAAAAGGTTTTGCAACCAAATATTAAGTTAAGGGTGCCATTTTTTTTTCATTAGGTTGTTTTTTTAAAAGGCTTCTGTTCATCCACAATCTAAACGCAATGTCTCATTTTCCTGAGGTAAATTTCTATTTAATACTTTTGTTATTTTTTCTGATGAATTCTCAATTGAAATACATTATGTCAGATGACAGCAATGTTGTAGACGCCTGACATGTACAACTTTTGTTCTTCTACTACATCTCGAAAGTAAACTTTCACCCAGTTCAAGACAAGATGATGAGCACTGATAACAGAACCTGAGCAGGATTGGAGTGAAATGAGGCATTCAGGTGTGCCGAGTGTTCTTTCTAGCACCCAGCCTGCCAGACATGCAGTTTAACAGCATTGATCCTGAAGGGTGGCAGCTCCACAGTGCCATCTAGAGGTTATTTTAGAAACCATGATGATACTTCAAACTGCGGCATGTCCTTGGGGATGTGTGTTCTGCAGGTGTGCTGGTAAGCAGCAGGATCAGAAAGTGCCGTGATCCTGACTGTTGGAGCTGGAGCACAGTGTCACTTTGATTGCTGATTCCACACTCCCTTTTTTCCTAATCTCCCACTGCTCAACACTCTGAAAATGTGATGCAATCAAGCACATGCTGTGAGGAACTTCATGTCACCTCAGGGCCAATCGAGCCCTGGAACAAGAGCAACACACAATAAGTAAAAAGTGATTTTAAGACAAATGACATTTCCGTAAGTGCTCTGCTTTCTGATAGATTTGCTGGACTTTTTCTAGAAAATGTATTTCCTGTTTATCATTTCAACCCTCTCACTGTCTACAGTCAAAAGTCACCATTTATTTATTAATTTGTTGTGGATATTTTGTGTGTGAAAAACATCATTAATAGATAGAGAATTGTTGTATTTCATATATATGCTATCACATTTTAGTCAACATACTTAGTATGAAGACAACATATGAATATTTAGCATACTAATATTTTAACACGCACACACAAATGGTGGCATACTATTTTGGTGGGACCAGTATATTAGCTTTTTTATAAAGATATAATATAGTGCCACTAAGTCCTTGAACATTAATGTCATGGGCATTTTCCCTCCTTAACCTGAATTAATGCAACAAACAGGGCTGCTTGTAGTTTTAACTGCTGCCATTGTACTGGCCACATAGGGGTGTGTGTGTGTGTGTGTGTGTGTGTGTGTGTGTGTGTGTGTGTGTGTGTGTGTGTGTGTGTGTGTGTGTGTGTGAGAGTGAGAGAGAGAGAGTGAGTGAAAGAGAGAGAGTTGGGAAAGCTAGGACTGGCATTGGTTCCAGATTTATTTGTAATTATGGTTTGGAGTTGTGTAATGCTAAAGGTTCATTCCTGCTGTGCCAGTGGCATTTGAGACAGAGATTTGTTTCCTTTGCCATGAAATGAGTTTAGTCTCGCATGAGCAATACTGACAAAGAAATGCCATCTAATTACTTCACTATAGGAATCTATCTTTGTAGGGGCATGAAGAAGACCACTCTCCTTCGTATAACTTAAACAAGACTGAAAGTTTAATATGCGCTAATCATGGTTTGAGTTTGTATGGTTTACACTATATAACTATGTGCACCAGACTTGTTATATTTTATAGATTTTCTTTTCTTAAGCATCATGGGAAAACTTACGTACAAGATGAATGTGATCTGTGTACCTCTGTAGGTAAACTTTTGCTCTTACTGAATGTGTGGCTTTTGGGTTGCAGCAAAGTAAATTGTCCATTCAACAAAACTTAAACCACTCTACCCTGATGATTAAAGCTGTCTGATTGCTGTCTTCCTTCAGAAAATTATGCTATTTTAAAATTTTACTATAACTTTAGTCAAAGATCTGATATTTCCTCTTTCTTAAACTATGTTTGTTTGAACAGTCTTGCCACTGGCATCCTGCATTGCCCAGCTTCAATTCTTACATATGCCAGACTTATTCACCAGTCCTTTTTTTGATTCTTTCTGTCATAGTACCTCTTCTGGGCACCCTGGAGGCTTTAAAAAGAGCATAATGGTTGACCAGGGTTTCTAGTGAGGCATATGAGCATATTAAATCACCTGGGGCTATATATGTTCCAGTTATCATGAAGTATGTGGGCTTTTTTCCTGTCACCTGTTGGGTAGGGTCACATCCACAAAGTGCCAGGAAAAAAGCCCAGAAACTTCATGTTAGCTTAGGAGAATTGTTTTAAATGTTTCCATACACTTATAATACTTGGTTAAAACTTTTATTGTGTGTACGGTACAGTGGTATTTTGTTTATATGCATTACATATTTTCATATATAATTAACTATAATTATATTTAAATCCATAACAGCAAATTATGGGTGATTGTCAGTGACTGCTAGGTTGACACCATCTTGAGAAGCAAATGTCCAAAATATTCAGTATTCCCTGCTTGTTACTGTGTTTTTAACAATTATTCTTGGGCCACTTTCTTCTGAGTCTCTTGCAATTACATATTTTGTTGTACTGGAGCTTCCTGAAGCTCTTCAAAGACTGTCCACATGATTTATTATTATTATAAAATTTTTTTTTTCATTTTTATTGTCTATATAGCCATGGTGCTGACTGTAGTGGTGGCTCGTCATTCTGTAAAGACTTTTTAATCTAAGTACGGAGCTCTTTGGCTTCATTTTTGGCTATCACAGTTCGGTGCATGTGAGCTTTTATGGTGTATAACCTGTGTGAGTATGTATGTGTGCTTTACGTCTTAATGTTAGAAAAAAGTAAATGCATGGATTTCCTTAACTGATCATTTTACCTCTGCATAATATGGATTAAAAGTATATACAATCAACCCCAAAGTGAGCACCCGCGAATTGTGAAGAAAAGCTCATTTTGGATGTGGGCAAAAAAATGCCTATAAATGGCTATATTTATAGTAAACTTTAAATATGACCCTAAATATGCTCTCAAAATACGAATTTAATTTCAAACCCAGCTTAATATGTTGTCCTTAAAAAAAAATGTAAAGGTAAATCTGTATACTGTACAGTACACTACTGCTGTGTCTTCGCAGTGCTAGAATGTAAAATACAGATGTTACCCCTATATATACTTTAATTCATGCAAGCGTGATTTATATTGTATGCACTGTTGTTTTCTTTGGTATAAGTAGGGTAAATAGAATAATAGATCACCATCACAAGCCTCATTTTCCTCTAGGTTTGCTTTGTGTTCTCTCAACAGTACTAACAATTAGATACAGTATTATATTTCAAATGGAAATTTAGCTGATTTTACATTAATATTTGTTACAAAATTAGTCAATTATATTGCTTTTAATAGTTTAGCGTTAAAACGCATAAAAATGTATATTGACTTGGAAAAAGCTGTAAAAAAAATTGCAGAAGATATTTGCGGTTTCCACAAAATTGCAGAGATTTCCACAAATAATTATTAGTTAGGTTTTAAGTAAAGATATGTGAATGACTGAGGCAGAGAGCTCTACTTATCAGGTGTTGACTGTACAGTGGTCATAGAACAGTATCATCCTCCTCTAAACTAATCACATTTTGTTGCTTTGCTGTCTGAAATTAAGACAGTTTTTGTTTAAATTAGCTGTATTTACTCAGTGCAACTTTTAACATCCAAGTGAAAGATATAACACCATGTCAGAAAAAAAACTGAATCAATTAGTTGGAAAAGGATCACCCTCTTTTGTCAGTATTTTGTTGAACCAACTTTTGCTTTAATTGCAGCCTTTAGTCTGTTGGGATATGGCTCTACTAACTTTGCACATCTAGTCTTCAATATTGCCCACTCTTCTTTGCAGAACTTAACTGCAGATAAGTTGAATTTGATGGTGACTGCTTGTGTACAGCAGTCTTCAAGACAGTCCTCAAATTTTCAATGGGGTTTAAGTCTGGGCTCGGACTAGGCTATGCAAGGATTTTTTCTCCTTCAACCACTGTGTGGTAATTTTTGCTCTGTGTTTTGGGTCATTGTCATGTTGAAATGTAGAAGTTTGTTTTCCCCATTGACAGCTTTCTGGCAAAGGGCAGCAGATTTTTGTCAAGACCTTGACGGTCCCAAGGAAAAATGGCCCCATTCATTTTTCCTTATGTCCTGACAATTGCTCCAGTGCCTGCTCTAGAGAAACACCTCCATTAAATCTAGATTATGTCTAGATTTGATTATGTATTAGATTTGTACCTGACAACATTAGTTTTGTGGCCAAATAATTACATTTTAGTTATATGACCATAACCTTTTTCCATTCGCTCTCAGAATCAGATTTGTGCCTCCATGTGGCCTTACTAGAGGAGTGGCGTTTTTCTTGCAACCCTCCCATACAAGCCACATTTGTGGAGTCGCATGCAGTGACCACTCATAAATTCTAGGCTTCAGAGTTGCTCTCTGACCAGGTTCCTCGTGGTTCTTTCATCTAGTTTGGAGAAACTTCCTGATCACCCATAGTTAATTGTTTGCGTCATTAGCTTTACCAAGGACTGGCACTCTCCAGGAAAGGTCTTTTCATGCTGAGCTAATCAAAATGACCACTGCTGATCACAGTTGAAAGTCAAATGGCTTTGTATGCAATTGAGATGGTGATTAGCTTGACCATTTTACAAGTCATTTTTAGAAGGGGTGATCCTTTTCGAACTCAGTGATTATGTTCTTTTTTTCTGACATGTTGGTGTTATATATAAAAGCTGTACTGAGTAAATACAGCTGGATAAAAAAAATGTGTCCATTATGAAACGTAACACTTCACAAAGCTCTGCGTTCTTAATTGGTATTGCTATTATTGGTATTGCTATTAACAACACATTTGGAGCCTGGTGATTTGGGGAATGGTGTAAATGACCATTCAAACAAGCTAGTGTTTTCCATTCAGAAGCCCTTTGTTTTATTTGATGCTGGTTAAGCAAAAATTAAATAATAATAATAATAATAAAGCGGTGTGACCAGAGGTGAGTAGAGCCAAAAAATGTACTAAAGTAAGAGTAGTTGTACTTCAAAATAATATTACTCAAGTAGAAGTAAAAAGCAGTCTCAAGTAAGAGTAAAAAAGTATGCGGTGAAAAGACTCAAGTACAGTGGAACCTTCTCTCTCTTGTGTGTCAGCTGGCACTTTGTGTGTGCTTGCGTCATTGGACACCGTGCCCCTTTACACACAGACCCCTCCTCCTCTCGCCTTCACACACACACACAATCTCTGCTCAACACAGAAAAACTGCTCTGTCACGATTCTTTTCAAAGATAAAGTGCAGATTTATTTGTTTTATTTTTACTTTACAGCAGTGATTTCGTTAGTTTGCGCTCATTCGAGTGTCATTAGAGAGATTTCTTGTTTATTTTCCAGATAAAACAGTGTTTCCATTAGTGTGTGTGCTGTGTGTGTAAAACTCAAATAAGAGATGAGAAGAAGGAGAGAGGAGGGTCTCATACCTCTACTCCTCTTACCTTAGCTTCAAACACACACACACACACACACACACACACACACACAGCGCCTGCGTGCATAAATGGAAACACTTATCTGTCATGATTTATTTTTCCATTTTTTGAAGCTAAAGTGCAGGTTAATTTGTTTTATTTTTACTTTATTTTTTATTAATTATTTTTATGTATTTATTTTTGGGGGCTGTGGATCGATTAATTTGAGTTTCCGTTATTTCTTATGGGAAAAGTTTATTTGGTTTACGAGTGTTTTGATATACGAACCAGCTTCTGGAATGAATTTTGCTCGCAATCCAAGGTTCCACTGAACTGAATAACTGTTTCATCGTATTGTCCGATTTATTTTATTTAGAAAATATGATAATTTTATATTATTATACTATAAACTGTATATACTTTGCAACATTCCATGAAAGAGCCGCAAACATACTACTAATAAACTTACCACGGCATGTTTTTAAACATTAAAGTGTCTCTGTTTTGGCAGACAGAGAAGACACCGCAGTATGAAGCTGTATTTTTACAATGTGTAAGCTAAACATGCTTTGTATATGATGCCTGGGGTGTTCATCCTCTTTTGTTGTAGCAGTGGAGTCAAATGTGTCAGCTAATTTTGTTTTTATTAGCTGTCTACCACGGCTGAAGATTTTTTCCAGCTATGTTGTAAGTTTGTATGTGGCCATGTGACTACATATGTGGTTATTATTACTGTGGCTGATTGGTCGAACAAAGTCATGTGATTATTGTTGCTACGTCTGATTGGTGAAACACAGTCATTGGGTGTTTGACTCCACCGGCTGCATGTGTCAAATAAATGGTTAGAAAAATAATAAGTCAAGTGTAGCCGAATGTAGTGGAGTAAGAGTAGTGTTTCTGCTTTAAGATTTGTGTATGGTGCAGTAAAACTTCTCATAGAAGTATTTTTTTTTTCAAAAAGTTACTCAAATAAATGTAATAGAGTAAATTAAACTCATTACAACCCACCTCTGGGTGCTACACATAACCATACAGTAGTACAGTACACAAGACTACAAAAGGTGCAAAATAGGCAACAGTGTGAGATGAGTGCAATACAAAAATTGCAGAGAAATCACAGAACACTAAATAGACACATCCATGAATACACAGGACAATAGATACACAATGTAGTGACAACAGAGCGGAGTTGTGTGGGAAAGTACAGAATGATTGGAGCAACTCAATTGTGTAGCATAAGTGTTAAGAAAGTGTCTAATGCAGCATTGCAAAGTGTGATGTAAAGTAGTATGGGGTCATAAGGCTTTACTGGCCCAGGTTGAGTGTTGAGTTGGGTTTTGACAATATGGGTTTTGACAATTTTGTTCTGGAATAGCAAGAACTATTCCAGAACAGCAAACTTTTGTGTTTTAAAATAACAACTGACTGTTGTTGTTGATGGTGTTGTTGTTGTTTCGTACATATTTCATTGTTTGGAAATCTTTAGTATTGTTCTAGAATGTAGAAAAATAAATCCAAACTTTTGACTGGTAATGCATGCTTTAGACATTTTTTTTTAATGGACTTGATTATGTAAACATTCTGTATATTGTGAAATATCTTAGATTTTGATTTTGTGAGTGGTCATTTGACATCATCACTGTTCATATTATAACCCGAAAAGCTGACTACAATATACATTTAATTCTTGTTTCCATTGCCTGAGGACATCCTAAATGCAAAGAACAGTCATTGCTACCATTCAGTCTATTCAAATGCTAGATTGTAAGAGTTCAAAAAGAGAGCATTACCCAACTAACAGCTGAATTAAGGCTCAACTGCATTAAGGCTATATACTGTTTGTCAAGATACAATAGGTAACAGACAGGTTCTTAGCTTCACCATGCTTATGGTGTTGTGAGTGGAGTCAGGATGGTTGCAAAGAGTGCTGGGTCGATACAGTGTTGAGGACTTGTTTGTGTGTTGGCATTTGGAGTGAGCCAAGATGAATAATGAATGGAGGAAAGGGATGGCTCGAGGTTATTTCTCACCTCTGGGTGTAGCAGGAGTTGCTCTGTGTGCTGCAAGCAGAGCTTCTTTAATTCTTTGTGTTCTTTCTCTCCATTGGTTCAGTTCAAGTCATCCAGACTGAGAGACTGGTGGGATTGGGCACAGGCAGTACTTACATCTTAACCTGGCAGGGATTTGCAAAGTTTTTCATTGACCCTGATAGCGCCTTCCATCCAACCCAATCACATACAGTTATGCATACACAGAGATACATAGAAGATGTTGTTGCCTTGAGCTTAACTTTGTGTAACAATGGCAGTGTTTTGTTGGCTCAGAGCAAATATTCCATGAGTACACAATGTTAGGCATGTGTTTGAAAAAGAGGGGGGGGGAAGCCCAATATGAGAACCTGTTGTGAGGTACACTCCATTCCTTCTTACTGTTCCGCTATGCACCACTTATAAATATAGCATCAATAGCAATTCTGATTGGCAGTGCAAAAATATAGAATTCCCCCCTTACTCTTCTGTCAACGGTGCCTCAGACCAATAGGATTGATATAAAAAGAAGTGATATAAGATCCAATCCGATGTGGAGGAACACTTATTAATTTAAACATTTTCTCATATACAGTAAATATGATACTTAAAATAAGAACTATTATTATACTACATTTAAGATCATTTAAAACAAAAGGCATGAATCCTTGATTTTTTGTTCTGTAAAAGTTGGAAAATAGATTAATTCCTTCAACAAAACCTTTCCTCAATTCTAAGATTTTTGGTATAAACAGAGTCGACAGCTGAATTTGATCACTTGAGGTGTGTGAGGTTTCTCAGAGGTTTCTGATAAAAAAAAAAAAAAGAAAACTGCCCTATAAAGTGGCTCTAATAATGAAGTGGATAGGCAGCTAAAATGTTCCTCTGAGTCTTATTATGACAAAGCACAGGTGGGCATATCAATCCTCCGCATGTTTACATGCTTGCCAGATGTTGAAGTCAATGACCAAGAGGAGAATGCTAGAAGGATGCAGATGTTTCTTACCGACTTTTACCAACCCAAACGGTGCTCCCTTGGGCCAAATTAGCCCATCTATTTTGACAACAGCAACAGTGGACACAAATACTCAATTTGGTTGACAAAACTCTCTGGGGTTATATAAGGTTTCTACCTTTTGGATGGATTTTCTTTATGGAACATTGGTAAAATTATGTAGAACCCTGAATGTTCTGCCATTGAAGAATCACATAAGTGGTTAGATGGAGTGACACATACAGTAAACTCATTATTTTTAAGTTTCCCTATACTTTATATGTGATATAATTTTATACTACAGATAGCCTTGTTAGTTGCCAGTACTGGTGAGCACTTTAATTTAATTACAGAGGCCCTCAGCATGGCTAAGCGGCACCCACATGGTGTGGCACAGCACGCCAGCCGGACACATCCTGTCTGAGGTGTCGGGAACATCAGACACAGCAGATGGCTCATGAATCATGGAGGTGCTCACACAGTGACAAAGGAGGGTCTTTTTTATGAAAGAAGGAGAGAACGATAGAGAAAGAGAGGCTGAAATAATTAAGCAAATTTCATATGGACCATCAAACAGTATGTTTAAATATTTTTTTTCAGTCAGGTTGTAAGCAAGATTACACTAAAACTTAGCTGACCACATACTTCCGTCATTTAGGGCTCAGAGTTGAGTTATAAGTGCAGAGTGAATATTGAATAGCACATACATAAATAACACATGAGTATTCAGACCTTGGCTGTAAACCGGGTAAGGATGTTTCCCTAAAACAGGGATGTACAGTATGTAATTATGTTATGCACATGCACACATTCACACAAGCAGAAGATACAAAAACTCAAAACAGACAGACAGTAACCCAAGCTCAATATGTACACACACACACACACACACTATATATATATATATATATATATATATATATATAGATAATATATTGATATACAACAACAACAAAACAAAAAAAAACCTCAAGCAAACCAAGTGTAATATTAAGCAAGTAATGTACAAAAGGCTTTTACACTGTGAGTGGTTTGTGATTACAAACAGAAAACTCAAAAAAGTGATAAACCTTTAGGACTGTTTTAAACAGCGACACACAGGTTTTATTTCACACTTACTACATAATGTACATAAATAAATCCAGACAGCTTGATAAACTGTACCCCCAAAGCTGTTACCATTGCTGTTGCTGCTGTGTTAGTAAAGTCCAGAGGTGGGTAGTAATGAGTTACATTTACTCTGTTACATTTACAGTACATTATTGACTTTTTTTATTACTTCTATGACTAGTTTTACTGCACCACACTTTTTACTTTTACTTGAGTAGATTTGTGACTTTGTGATTTACTTTTCTAACCATTTATTCTACAAAATTAGTTTTTTTTTTTTTTTTTTGCTAGAGAAATGCAGCCACATGACTGTTTCACCAATCAGACGTAGCAACTATAATCACATGACGCAGTTTGTGTCATGTTTTACTTACACACAGTGAAAAAGAATAGCTTCATAATGCGGTGTCCTTTTTGTCTGGCAAAACAGACAAACATTTCAGCATATAAAAGCTTGATGTCTAACCTGAGGAAATGGTTAGTTTAGCTGTTTAATGTTGCAAATGCTAGCATATATAATTAGCAAATAAGCTAGAGGCTAAAAAATATAAGTTTCTTACATTTGTTCTACTGGACAATGTTTATTGTAAAGTGAGACCTATTGTACACATGTTCTAATGTTATTTTATCATTTTGTCTGGCTGCTTACATAATTTAAAAATATATATTAAAGAAATCGACATTAAGATAAAACAGTTCCACAGTCCTTGAGCAGACTTTTCACCAAATTCTTTTTTACTCTTACTTGAGTGGTATTTTGGATGGCTTTTTACTTGTACTTGAGTAATACAGTAGTACAGCTACTCTTACTTGAGTAAATGTTTTGGCTACTCTACCCACTACCTGGTAAAGTCATGCTAATATACAGTAGGTACCAAAAGTCTGAATACACCTGGGTGTATGCATGTGTGTGTGCTTCTGCCAACTTTGTAAATGAATTTTTATGTTTTAGAGTCTCCTTTTTGTATGTTATTACTTTTATTAAGTCTTTTATAAAGTTTTTATGTAATAGTTGTTTACCACATTATATGCATATTACATGTATAATGCAATGGTAAGCAAGTTTCATGACTGTCCATTATCATTAAGCGGTCTTTATAGTGCTTTTCAGCATGCCTTTGTTTTAGTTTGACTGCTTCTTTGATTATTTCCAATACATATGTATTGTGTGGTGGCACAGTAGTGTAACCATTAGCACTGTCGCCTTGCATCTCCAGAGTCAGGGATTTGATTCCCACCTTGGGTCTGTGTGCATGTAATATGAATGTTCACCCTGTGCTTGGTGTGGTTAATTTGGGTACTCTGGTTTCCTCCCACAATCCAAAAACATGCAGATTAGATAAACTGCAATCCCAAATTGCTGTGTTATGTGTGCTAGATTGGCACTCTGTTCAGGATGTATCCCACTTCATGCCCAAAGTCTCCTGGAATAGGTTCTAGGCCCTGTGACCCTGTATAGAATAAGTGGTATTGAAGATGAATAAATTAATGAACATATGCATTGTGTTAATTTACAGTAGGTCTAGGTTAAAAATACAGCATATATCCTTCATCCCTACAAACTTTATCATGATCTTATTTTTACATATCCACATCTATAAGGAAATATATTTACATTTAGTCATTTGGTTAGTCATTTGGGGTATAAAAGTAGCAAAATAGCTATGTCACTGAAAGGAAATGTTTCAGTTTTGCAACCAGAGAGTGGCAAATAGAAAAGTAGAGATTTTTATTTACTTATTTATTATTAAACGAACAAGAGGTTGTTGAAGAGTTCAGTTTTTAATTGCTTTTTTTTAATATTGTGAGTAATGCAGCTGAGTGTGCGGAACACCATTCCTCTACGAAGGTTCAGGGCTAGAGAGATTTATGAGAGTGTTCAGGTAGGAAGGTTCAGTTGAGTTGATCATAATGTATGTGAGTGTAAGAGCTTTGAACCTGATGAAGCCAGTGCAGAGATGTGAACAGTGTTGTGACTTGACCTTTTCACATCTCAAAAATGAGATGTCCTGCTGCTTCATATCTGTAGAGGTAATAATTGTGCAGCTGGTAGTTCTGTTAGTGGGGCATTGCAGAAGCTGAGACTTTTTTATTTATTTGTAATGCTATATTTCCAGTTTTTCCTTTTTTATAGTTTTTACTGTAAATCCATAAGACAACATCTGTACACATCTGAGTGGTTTGACATTTTGCATGTCTTATCAGGTCACTAGGGAGATATATAGGTCAACCAGGACTGAGACCTGTAATTAAAATATTGCAACAAGCCCGGCAGTGCACTGAACAAACACAATTTTACATTGTAATATTCAGATTTAATGACAACCAGAATTCTTAAGTGTAAATAAATCATTGTACTATATGAATTGGGTGGGAATCATACATTTTATTATATATTCTCATACTATTTAGATGTTTTATTGCCACTGGGTATAAACCTAGAAATCCTACATAAGGTTTACTGTTCATAATTATCCAAATGTTATTTTTAAGCACCAAAGTGAAGAAATGTTAAGTTGGGTGATTTTATCAGATTATAACAAATCATCCTCGCATCCTCACATATGACTATGAGGGAAAGTTCCCCTATTTCACTTCAGTAAGATTGAGGGTATAAAATGTTGCAAAGAGAGAAGCTTAGTCAAAAGTTAGGGAGCAAAAATGTGATGAACAGTCACATCGTTTCTGTGGAAAAACTCATAGTGTTAGGTTTAGGTATACATACTACCCATGAAATTCTTCTTTTAATTATAATTTCTTTAATTAACTTAAATGTTTTTACTTCTATGGAAATTTATGTGCTTGCTGATATTTTAAAGGGATAGTTCTGATATTTTTAAGGCTGTCGTAATTCGAAAACGAGGTGTATATAAGTACATTGCAATACATTTTGGTCGTTATAGAGTGCTCTGCACATAGTCTGCGAAGGTTGTAACCCAGAACATGAGTACAAGGTAACTTCACAATCATCATTCTCATATGAAGCTTCTGTAGTTCCACTACGCTAAATCAAAGTTGGTATCTTTCAATGTTATTCATGTTCTCTCAGTCTGAGACAGCAGCCTATATGTGTGTAATGAAGTTAGTTTAGTCAGAGTGGTGTTGTGTGTGAGTTCCGGTGAGTCAAGATTCTTCAGGACAAATGCTAACAGTCAAGCAATGCTGCTTTGAAACGCATTGTCGAGTCATAAACAGTTTACTTTCTGCATAGATTTCATCTTAAAATAAGTGATAAATGCTTGCACTTTTCTGAGAAGAATGAAGCTGATATGTATAGATTGTGGTAAAAATTAAAAAGTCACAGATTAGGCCTCTGTACTGACAAGTATTTTAATGTTATTTGTAAATTACATATTTTAAATAAATGGTTAAAAGATTAAACATGAATTTTATTTAAGGTAATAAAATGATTCATCATTTAATCAGAAAATTGTGAAAAGTAAACCATACTAACTGACTAATAACATCTTTAAAATAATATTAATAATAATCAGTAAATTAATAAAGTATAACAAGGATTAGGATTGTGGTAATACAGTGACACATCCTTTTTTCAGCACAATCTAGGCTACAGTATTTCCCATAGTGAAATTTATCTTTGCATATATCAGCATAGCTGAGATCAAAGCCTTAAGGGCACAACAGTGGCAAACTGGTGGAGCTGGGGCTTAAACCACCGACCTCCCGATCAGTAACTCACTGAGCTACCACTGCCCTAAAAATGACACCTAGAGATAACCTTATAGAGGATTAAGCTTTCTGTATTACAACCATTATAGTTTTCTGCATATAGAATTTACTCAATTAAAGACCTGACATCTTGGAGATGTTCTAACTCAATGCAACCGTGCAACCATCATATCAACTTTGAGAACTGACTGATTACTTGAGGCCTAATATATCCCACCCCTGTATAAATGCGATTGTAACAAGATAGCCAATATATATTTATATATCTCCAGTCCAATGGTTTTAATGTTCTGGATTATCTATGTATATCTCTACAATGAGCACTACAGCAGTGAGGTGAGGCATTAAACTTTAGGCCCAGCATACACTACAGCATGTGCCACTGCACATCAAAACATTTTGAGTTCTTAAAGCATTATTGATTCTCAAATCTTTTCTCTGGTCAGGGCCAGTCACTACATTGCTTATTCTCAGATTTATTTCGGGTTTGTTCAAAGGTTGGAGTGCACTTTGCACACATCTGTCTAGAGATCTTCCACAAACAACAGTCAGGGCAAATTGTTACATTTTCCTGTCTTTTATGTAATTAAAATAGTTTGGAATTCAAAAGAGGCAATATTTTGAACACCTTAGAGCTCATCTGAAAAAGCACAAGACTTGCTTATTCTGTTTTTAAAGATTGTTTTTGTGTTTCATTCATGTTTATTGCTGACAAACTTATTACAAATACAAAATTGTATTGAATTATTCTTCTGTGATCATTTATTAAATGAGTAGAGAAATGTCTTCTATTTGGTATAACCTCATAAGTCACATTCAAGCAATTTTAAATGTCAATCAAAAAATATTATATAATATAAATGCATAATAAATAAAATGTATAAACAAAAACATTTGAATTTTAAAAAATTTCTATTAAAAATGTCTTTACATAAATATATTAAGGATATATTAGGTTAATATCTTAATAGCTTGCATTAATCTTAAATCTTTTTGTAAGTACAGTACATTTTACTTAATACTTGCAAATAAGTTTTACTTAACAGCAATAAAATTCCCAGCAATAACATTTTCTTTAAAAGTGATTGTGCAATTTGTTATGAGGATTTCATCAAGTGAATACTATAAATTGTTTTTTTTTTCACTATAAAGTATATTGTGTTTTTGTCTCTATTTTCTTATGTTAATAAATGGTGCAGTGCTGTTGCTTTAAACTTTATCTGCATCTTATTATACCTTACAGTATCAAAACCATTTATTACTATAGATTAAATTATGGATGTTTGCTTTCATTTTAAACTATTTAAAATATTGACCTAAAATGAAAAAAGGCAAATATGACGACATTTTTTGGGGGAAAATGTCTTGTCATATATGCATATCATATATGCATAAACAGAAGGTGGCACGGTGGTTTAGTGGTTAGCGCTGTCACCTTGTACCTTCAGGGGTACTTCACTCTGTGTGTTTGGTTTTTGCATGCTTTCCACATGCTTGGTGGATTTCCCCTGGGTACTCCCGTTTCCTCCCAAAGACATGCAAACCTCATAGTGTAGCATTCAGTCTTCATGCTATGCTGCCTTTTTTTCCCATCCTTACTATTTATGTGTATCGCAATATTTCAGTGCTGTAGTGCAGTGTAGTGTAGGGCAGCAAACAGCTAATATGATTGCTACTTTAATTATGATCCCTATCTGACTTGGTGTAACAAGAGCTGGTTTATTTTTATATCAAAGTTTCCTTGGAGGATTTTTAATGAACTTTTATTTTAGACTGAGCTGTAGATACTTTACTGCTTCATGCATATGGCACTGCTAGTAATTACAGGCTCATAAAAACCCAAAGCTGATATAGAGGTGGTAGCCTGGATGAGTGCACTTTGAGCCCTATGCTCATGATGGGCAGAAGGTTTTTTTTTTTTTTTTAAGTAATTGTCTTTATAACAGAAATACTTTTTAAATGCCCTACATTTCTTGTTCAGCATGTAATAGTTTTTCTTATGCTTCACACACAGTATGACTCACACTGCTTTTGGATTCTTGAAATGATTCCATTCCAGTGTTCAGTCACATGCCAAACAAGTCAGTTTCACAGCTTTCCTGACTGAGTACTGAGCAGCCAGTGAAAGAATTCCAGACCACTCAGAAATGCAGAGTGACATATCAAGAGTGTACCAAGGGAGAGAATAAATCCAATAAGTTATTAAAACTGAAGTGCTAGTGTAGCTTGTTTGTGAGTTTTAGTGTTGACAACTTTTTTATTATCAAACATAGTTATTGCTGTCATTTTTAAGTCACTATTTAAATGTTCTTTCTTTGAAAAAAAAAAAAAGGTTTTCATGATTACTTCATAAAATAGGGAACTTAAAGCAATAACTGTATAATGTTGATTTTGAAAGTCCTGTATTTGACATTTAAGAAAATTGCATTATGCCTTTTGTTTTCGTTTTGTTTTTGTCTTTTACTTAGTTTTTGTTTGTTTGTTTGCTTGCTTGTTTGTGGAAGTATTTTTAAAGGTAGTGCTTCCTTCTTTGTATGATTGTGAAGACTCAATTCTTTTTTTTTTCTATTGCATGTGATTTCTAAATATCTTTTGGATTATCTCCAACAAACAGAAGGTGGTTGTATTACAGTAATTAAGAAAAAACATTCATAGTACTGCTCACATACCATGGTCACACCACACATAGCTTTGTTCCTCTCAGTAGCCCATATCCCCAACCAACCACCCAGTGAGGCTAATCAAATGATAAATGAGTGAGGAAAAAGTATGCTTTATTATGGACCTTGGGAAATATAGCAAGAAATATTCAAATACTAATAGGAGAAGACCAGTTTTTACCCTGCTATAGTCACTGGTTTCCATGAACAAAATCTCATCCCCATAACACATCATGAGCAGTATCAGCTTATTTTACATTACAATTTTTATGGCTTTTCAGTACCTTTTTCCCGAGTGTTTAAAGTACAACATTCTAGATATTTTGGCAAACATGTGATATTGCTATTGCATGAGAGGTGGAGAGGGGGAGTTTTGAAATCTCATTTCTCAGCAGTACTTCTCCAGTTTTTATATTTCCCTCTTTAAGGTTTGCATAAAATGTCTATTTTTGAAACTCTAGTAACAGAAAAGTGTAAACTGTTTCCTGGTCTCATACTGCCTTACCGGTATTCCCACATGTAGCATCTATAAAAAGCTATGCTGCTGCTATACACATGCCTTGAGAAAAGATGGCGAAAGTTTGTAAATAAATATTCTCTTCTTGATTATAAACAGATCCATAGTAGTGGCAGGAACTATAGGGTTTTTTTGTGGTCTTGCTGATCAGTTACACATATGTGTTTGTTGAGGATCCAAATTCCAAATTTTGTACCTCCTTTGCTGTTATAACAACCTTCACTCTTCTGGGAGAGCATTTAGATTTTTTTGAGTTTTGAGTGTGGTTGTGGGAATTTGCCCATTCAACCAAGGGAACATTAGTGAGGTCTGGCACTGATGTCACTGGAGAAGGCGTTGGGCACACACTAATTCATGTCAGTATTCCAGTTCTTCTACACCATTCGCTGACTATGTAGACTTTGTTTTTTGCACAGGGGTATTGTCATGTTAGAACAGGTTTGAGCCTCTTAGGTCCAGTGAAGAGAAATATTTGCTACAGAATTTAAGGACTTTTTACACTATTGTAAATCTTGTGTCAAAACTATGGGAGAGGTTTACATACTGTATGGCTGTGATGATCAGTTGCCCACATACAATAATTTTGGCAATAGTCTACTTAAGCAACTTATTAACTTAAAAGGGATTATGGCATTCATAATTATCTAGTCATCTTTTGCATAACAGCTAGTGTAGAGTAATAGTTTCCTGCTATGGCACAATGAGGGCTACAAAATAGTTTTTATTGTTTTGTTTAGTTTTTTTCATCTAGGCTGGATTTGAACTTCACAGCCCATAACACCAGGAAGTGTACAAACATTGGCTACCATGAACTACTAAGCATGATCCTAAGGTCAGGGGCAACGGGTGTTTAAAAATGCTATGGTAATTGAAGCAGTTTGACTTTGTCAAAGATGGGGTCTCAGCATATTAGGTTTCCAAAGGACACATTTTATATACCTGTCAATGTTATACCTTGCACTACTTGTTTTTTATTTTTATCTTGTTTTTTGATTCCACAATTAGTATCTTGCCTAGATCTGGATTATTGCTGATTGCCCAATATTAGCCTGTTTCACACCTCCAATTGAAGCTTATTTATTTGCAATTGTTGTTAAGCTTTCAAATAAAGCTGTCCTATCCAGCGTTTGTATCTGTATCTGCTGCATTAGTGTAACCCCCTTGCTAGATTCCAAACACTGAACATGGATAACAGCTTTTTGTATTTTTATTGTAAATGGTTTAGTATAATTATAATTTAAAAAAGAAATGTTGCTCTGTTTTATGATTTTCAGTTCATTCAAATTAATGGAAATACCAAAACAAAAAACTCATGGGTAAAAACAGCAACCACCAACATTGTCTTTGATTATGCCTCATATATCATAATCTGACCATGGGTCTTCCTTCATGTGGGTTTTTTTTTTCTTTTTTTCATAGTAGACAACAAGGCTTCACACATATGCATCATACTATTTTGAGGGTGGCTCAGTGGAGGTTCTTTCACTAAAACATGCAACAATAATCATCATGCCATGTTAACCCTGGACCTTGCAGTGAATTCATATCAATTAGTTTATTTCTCAAGTTTTACAAAGTGCACTTAGTATAATGAAGACTTATCTACTTAAAAGTACTTAACCTTTTAGGCTGTACTCAAACCTGATATATCTTCTTAATTTAGTAATAACTTTGCTATGATTGTTTTATCTTCTACCATTTTTATTTATTTTCTGTTTTCTGTTATTATTTTATCTTTAGCTTGTTTGTATGTTGTACAGTGACCTTGAGTACCTAGAACAGCATTAAAATAAATGTATTAATATTTATATTAAGAATGATAAAAGAAAAAGAACAAATTATTTGTCATAGCAGCTTATAGCCTGAAACTAATATGACAGAAGTCTTTCATAATGGGGCAGTGGCAGCTCCTGTTGGGTAAGGCCCTTAACCTTGTGCCCATACAAAGACAAGTGTGCCCTAAAAAGTGTTGTAAAGGGAAGCGGGGACCCACTGATTAAAAAGGGGGGGGGGAGTATATGATAATTACACAGTTTTTATGTACCCATTCTTTCCTTCTACCCAACAGTATTAAGTAAAATAATAAACAAATATATAGTGATTGGTTAACCTGGTTTTTTATTTAAAATATATCCAAAGGATTCCTTTCATCATTTTGTATTATTTTATGTATGCCACAGCTCAGTGGAAATCAGGGAGCAGGCAGAAAATAAATAAAGAGAAAATCACAGCTTTTTGTTCAGCTGGAACCATGTCCTTACACCTAGTCTTTGTAATTTCCATTTAGCTGAATCAGACCACAGGTCTGAATAAGCACTTTCATTTGTGGTGCCGGTACCAGAAAACAAAAGAAATCAAAGCTTATACCCTCTCCAGTCTGCAGTAATTGTGGATATTTCATAATGGTTGCTGCAATTGTAGCTTCCATGATTGAGTCCTACTCAAATAACTGGTTCTAAGGTATACTTTCCAGCAATCAAACTCTACTTGTGTTGTTCAGTGGCTTCATCAATGTAACTTGAATTTCTTGTCTCAAAATTCTATGTATGTCAGTCTTGCAATTATTCTTCAGTATACAGACATCTGTTGGCTATGTGTAGAATCATGTGTGGAATCTTGTTTCTTACCATATTTTTATGATAAGCAATAGAAAGGTGATAGCATTTCAGTTCCTAATGTTCCCTTAATAAACTTCCATTGTCTGCCTGCTTTAAGGCTTTAAGAAACAGCATTAATGTGATGACTACAAAAGGTTTAATTCTTAGCATATATGCCACATGTCCCTCTTTTGTCCTGTGTTGGATTGCTTTCGTTTCACATCACACATGCACTGTGGATATAATGTAAGTGCAGCTTTAATTTATTGGTTCACTGACCCCGACTGAAATGGGGTTTTGAAGCGCTGCATGTAATATGAATGACACAGATGCGATCTTTTAATTCAGACTTTCTTATTTCTGCTATTAAAACATAGTCTCTGCTATGGTAGCTGGACTTTTTTTCAGATCAATGTCCTGTACAGTAGCATATGATTTAAATTTTATTCTTACCCAACAGAATCATGTGTTTTTTCTAATGCCACCAGTGTGGTGCTATGAAAACAAGTGAAGCCAGGTGGGGAGAAAAAAAAAAAAAAAAACGGTGCTGCTAAAATAACAAAGCTTCTACTGCTCACAAATTAAAGGGCATATTGATCAAAAAGCTTGGCCTCACATTTCACCCTCCACTGTATGACCTCTACCTCAGACAGGCTTGTACATGATCAGTATCAGTGAACTATAGACAAGAAATTCCTACCAAGACTAATAACAATAAATACATAAATAAATAAACTATCTCAAACAGTGCAAAAATTTAAACAACACCACCCTGTGCATCATAATGCAATGGTAACCTTGCTGTTTGTTTAAACATTCCTGGAATATTTTCCATCACTTCTGTGAATATAGTCATATGCCAAATAAAATACTTTTTTTATCACAGTTGCAGACTGCAGTCCATCTCAGCATGGCATGGCCCATGCCAATGTGTGCCACACGTGTCTTTGTTCATCCAATCAATATTCGCAATATGGTGCACCCAGAGCCAGCTGTCCATGTCTCATTAGTGGAGGAGTAAGCCTGCTCTCCATGGCCCCATTAAACACACCCCTGATCAGGGGGTGACAAACGGGTGACAGAGAGTGAAAGTCAAAGCCACTGCATGCAATAGTGGTTCATGCCATTTTAAACTGGGGTTGAAGTTGTGAGGAACAGGAAGGAGCAGCTGTTCTTCTAGTGGGTAGGAAATGGTGCTAATGACATAAAAATTACCATTTTATGGGCAATATAAACATCAACCTATATTAACTATGGAAACTACTTACTTGAACAATAGAATGCCATGTGATTTGGTTTATTTGTTAAATACTTTTGGCTAGTTTGTGAGATATTTTTAAATAATATTAGGCTGCTGTCTCATCTCAATCTTGATATTTGACATGGCATATTATAGTAATGCATTTTCAGTTTAATTAATTGCTGTATAATGCTTAATATAGAACCATCTATATAGTGAATAGTGAAAGTAGTAAATAGTGAATTCATAATTGATGGTTTTCATTTTCAGATGATACACACAAACTACAGTCATGATAACATACAATGCTAAACAATATTGGAAGTCATGTCTCATGTCAATTAAAGATTTTTTTTTTATCATTTCAACCCAAAAATCAAGTTATGTTTCAAACACAAGAATACAACAAAATGTCTGAAAATTTAGAAAAATAGCACATGAAAGCCATCAATAATTTATAATTTTAAAAAAGATTAACTTGTATCCAAAATATGTTTCACATTTCCTGAAGCATTATAGTAATTTTGTTTAAAACTAATGATAATTAGTTTTTAACTCTAAGCTCACACACTTCTGAATATAGATTTCAAAATATATTTGTTTTCTTCTTGGCATAGGTTAGTGGTTCTTTTATTTAAATATATTATGACATGGTCTTAATTAATCTCCATATTTTTCTTCATTGCTATGATTACCTATTTCATTTATGAAATGAAATGTACCACAAATGTGTTTTGCTTTCATCATTCCTTTGATGTTTTTTTTTTTTTTTTTTTTTTTCAAAATTCGGTTCAGAGTTATACCTTACCAGCCTGTTCAACTGCGTGAGTAAATGTGGAGGAAAACATGCTGTTATGGGCTGATGGTAGTCAAAGATGGCTTTCATGCTAATAACAGAGAGAGGTGCCATCTGCCACAAATATGATCTGCCCATTTCATTGCCAGCTTGTAAACAACCTGAAATATTAGGTCCAATAATTCGAACATTAAGAAGAAGATTACACAAAAAAAGGTTTGTTCTGTGTGTTATTTTGAGATGTATAGAAATAGATATGAGGTTATAATCTGTGAAGCTGTTTAAGATGTATCACAACTAGCCATATACACAAAAATACAGAGTTTATGATCAAATATATATACGAGCAAGTAAGGTTTAGCTATTAATGCATAATTAATATTTTCCTTTAGTGTGAGCATTGTTTTTCAAAAGATCTTTGAACAGCACAAAAAATATCATGCATATTCTCCATGTGCATGAAGAACCCATTATTGATACATGTTGAGATCCTTAATGACTGCTCATTTAGGGCTGCTGCAGGGCTGCTTGTCTTCACAATCCTTTTCTGAGGTATCTCTCTGTGTCTGTTTTTTTCCTTTTGAGTTTGTCGCACGCGGCTATGCGACCTGATTAATTAGTCCCCAGATACGGGCTGATGCTCAGGAGATTCTGGTTTGGTGTCACACAGATGCACCGACTCTCAGCATTCAAACGAGTCTTCACAGGAAATTGCTTGCTGAATCTCTCCAAACCAAACTGACATTTTGCTTGTGTGGGTGTATTAATTTGGGAATATTGTGAGTAATGTTTGACAAAAGGTTTTTCCACTAATTATAACTGAACTTAAAGAAGAGTTCCCATTGTCAGTGTTAATAATGTCTTTACTCAAGCCTACTTTGATGGCTTTGACTATGGTTTGAAAATTGGGGCCTGACATTATTAGCTACATCATGGCAATGCAGCATTAAAGGCAGAGCTCAGATTATGGTGGCACTACATGAAGGCAACGAAAATCTGATGATTTTATACAGTACAGCCATGGATAATGACAATTATTTACAAAGCTTTTTGGTACTCTTCAAGGGATTATAGATCTCTCTGGAAAGTCACAAGATAACCAATAAAGTGCTACAGATATTTTGTTTTATACAGTTTGTATAAGTCCTCACTGTTACTTGTCAACTTTTTTCACTAGCAGTACTGGTGGTCATTACTGAAAAATCTGGTGTCATGTTGGCATAAGGGCTAGCCCTGTGGCCAAATACCTCTAGGGTTAAGGGTTCTATTCCTGTCTCTGGTCTGTGTGCATGGAGTTTATATGTTTTTGATGGGTTTCCTAAATACACTGTGGTTTCCTTTCCATAGTCCAAAGGCATGCAGAGTAGGCTAACTAGCATTTCCAAATTGCCCATAGTGGGTGGGTGAATGAGTGTGTGTGTGTTTCTGCTTGTGTGATGGTTTGTTCACCCATCCAGGGTGTACCTGTCACGGTTACTGTTTGCCGAACAAACAGAGACACGAAAGCAGAGGGGAAAGTGAACAAAAGACTTTATTGAGAACTAAAACACTGGGAACAAAAGGAACAGAAACCAGGATAAACTAACCATAAACATTACAGACAGACAGAGACAGACAGACTAGGAGACATGGAGCTAAACAACACAGAACTAGAAACTAGACACAGAACCAGGAGAACACAGAACCAGAAGAACA
>QMIH01003140.1:0-24292 GCA_003987875.1 Clarias batrachus
GTTCACTCCTATTTATAACCTGCAGGTGCACCTTATTCGGTGACGTCATGCCTGGCACAGGTTATAAGCCGAAGGTATTCGGCGGGTTTTGACATGCACAAGCTTCACAACCGGCAACAAAGAGATGTTCCCATAGCGTTTTCACGCAGCATTGAGTGTAGCTTTTGAAAGGGAACAAGTTATATGAACTAGAGGAAAGCCAGAAGAACAATCCGAAATACAATCAGGAAGCAGAAAGTGATAAAGGCAAGAGCATATAGGGGAAAAAAAAGTATCAAGGTGAGAGGCCATGCAGTGCAGTGCAGCATGGGGAACTCATGGGATTGTGAGTCTTTTATAGAACTGGTAACGAGCAGGAAATGATGTTCATTGGTGATTCTGGGTGCCGACTGTGTGGTGGTGTTGCTGTGGGAAGAGCTTGGCCTACTGACTGGACCAATATTACTTTGCCATAATTCCCAACGGGCAGTGGTTAGCAATGTCGCCTTGCACCTCCAGGTTCAATTCCCGGCCATGTTCGATTCGCGTCTCTGTGTGCGTGGAGTTTTCGCGTTCTCCCCATGCTTGGTCGGTTTTCTCGGGGTACTTTTAGTTTCTTCCACAGTCCACAGATCTGCAGATTAAGCTAATTGGCGTTCCCAAATTGTGTGAATGTGTGCGTGCCCTGTGCTAAATTGGGACTCTGTCTATGGTGTACCCCACCTCGTGCCCCAAGTCTCCTAGATAGGCTCCAGGCCTCTCATGATCCTGAATACAGGATAAAGTGATATAAACAATGAGTGAGTATCATTCTTAATAATTCACGTGTCCTGGGTGGTACAACAAATAAGTGTTCATGAGTTAGAATAGTAGTGATTCCACAGCCATCCATGGTGAAGAATCCTAGAGAGCAGAACTGGCAGAGGAGTTCCATCTAATTAATTCTAATCAATCAACACCAGTGGCTGGGTATAAACAAATAAATGTATAAAGATCTTTTACAGTGCTGTTACATGGAAAAATCCACTTCTCAGGGATAACGATGGTAATCGCACCACCCTCCAATGATTATTTCCATATTACCTCTAGCTAAACCCCCCCGAAAGTGTTTCATCCATTCAAGCAAGTCTTCTGCTCTCCCAAATCAATTATATTTGACACTAAGTATGTTGGCGTTCATGCAGGTGAAGGAGGGGTGGATAGCTCATCCTGCAAGTGTGATATACAACCATTTAACAGCAGTTTGAAAAGGTACAGCTGGTTGGCATCCTATGTCTCAGAGGACGCACAAGCTATCTTTCACCTGAGCTGTTGACTGACGACGGGAGCCTTAAGATGAGCTGGAATTGGCTATGATTAAATCAAATAGAAAAGTCTGGGAAATAATATTTTGAAAGCAGGTTTTGGGGGGTTTATTGCTCCTCCGTTTAAAAGTGCTAGTTTTGCTATTAAAGGATCAGTATTATCTCCTGTCTTTAGTATCTTCTAATTCATTGGCTCACAACCTTTCCTGCACATTGTATTGTTTTCCCAGCTCCCAGCAGACCTGATTTAACTAATTAGCTAATTAGCAACCTTTTCGGAATTGAAGTGGGTGTGATAGAGCAGGATAAACACTAAAACTTGCATGGCAGGTGGTCCTCCAGGACCAGGGGCGAGAAACACTCGATGAAACAAAATGATGCTATCGCAGATTGTGTTTGTTTTAAAAAAAGCAAAAAAAAAAAAAAAGGAATTAAAGACTTCCGGGGGTGTTTAGATATCGGGTATAAGAAAATAGTCACCGGTGCGTGGTGGAATGACGTGGAATTAACATTGTTACCTCTGAGAAGTGGATTATTTCCATCATGTAACAGCACTGTAAAAAATATTTATACATTTTATTTACATAATTATGTTTATTGTCATGGATTGTCCACAAAAAAACATTATTTTATGTTATAGCAGCTATTGATTGATATTTGCTCTATCTGTCTCTTAATGTTATATATATATACAGTATATACATACAGTATATCTGTATCTATCTATCTATCTATCTATATATATATACACAGTGGAACCTTGGATCACGAGCATAGTTCGTTCCGGAAGTGGGCTCGTGTTCCAAAACACTCGTAAACCAAATCATCATTTCCCATAAGAAATAATGAAAACTCAAATTATTCGTTCCAAAAAATAAATACAAAAAAATAATTAATACACTCTATAAAATGAAAATAAAACATATTAATCTGCACTTTACCTTTAAAAAAAAAAGTACAAATAAATCCCGACAGATGAATTTACATTTGATAACTCCTTCTAACCAATCAGAATCCAGAATTCAGTGAAAGCCGTAACTCTTACATCTCTAAAGTTATTGGCATTGTTCGGATGCACTTTGTGTGTGTGTGTGTGTGTGTGTGTGTGTGTGTGTGTGTGTGTGTGTGTGTGTGTGTGTGTGTGTGAAGGGCAGGGTGGAAGGGCAGAAATTTCCAGGCCTGCAGTCAGTGGGGTAATGAAGCATCTCACACAGCTGGTACAGAACAGGTCAAGCCTCAAGTGAGAGCAGCCGCAGAAGGTCAGACATTCAGAGAGAGAGAGAGAGAGAGAGAGAGACAGAGAGAAACAGAGCAAGGGGGGAAGTGCGAATAAAAATAGGTTAGGTGGGAAAAAATAGGAACATAATGAAGGATTACACTTTATACAAAAGATATCGATGTATATTAATAATACATGAACACTTCATCGTGTAGTTTCTATACTGGGCTTTCTGACTGCAGCTGCTTTCTCACTACACATGTGGGCTTCTTCTTTTTTTTTCTCCAGGCAGAGAACAGCTTCTGAAAGTTGAAACGAGAGTGACTTCTGTAGACTTCTGTGTAGATGCGCAGGAAGGCAGAAGGTATAAACAGTACATATCTAAAAGTAAAAACGAAAAAATATCGATGGTCTAAAGCAGGAACTATACCAGAACATAACTCAGAACTTGATGGTGACAAATGCACGATGTGACAGATACAGATACAGGAGGATATAATTAGACGTGACATGACAACTGAATACCTTGCTCGTAGCACTTTGATATGTGTCACATGCCAAGAGGGGGAATCGGTGCACAGCTTTTTTCCTACTGACCAATCGGATTGTGGCTCTGAAGAAACAAATCATGGAGGATAATTCAATGAAAAAACGAGCAGACAATCCATTCCATCCCAAAATGTTACTAATATTACCAATTTCAAACATATTTCTTTGAATAAAAACGATCATGTAAATGAAGTAAAATATTAAAATAAATAATAAATAAAGTGGCTTCTTTTTCTTCTCGCTATCGTCCTTGCTAACATACTTGGGACCCATGGTGCTATGTCTTCACAAAATTTTGCACAAAATACAAAAAACCCACAAAAATAATCCTTAAACTCGCTTTGCTTGGGTTTCCATTCACGCAAAGAAGTTTTGAACAGCTCCTCGCAACTTAGCAAGCATACTGTTCGGCGTGGTTTGTTCGCTTGTATGTCAAAAATGCTTCGTAAGCCAAGGCGAATTTCTTGCAAAAGGAAAAAGTCGAGGCATTTCTATGCCTAGAAACCATTTTAAATGAGTGAATGTAAGGAAAATGTATGACTTGTTGAAATTTAAATTGTGATTGTCACTATTATTTATTATTATTATTAGTAGTAGTAGTACACAAATATGTATATGTACAGCTCAGAGTGCTTCACAAGGAAAATAAAAAAGCAAATGAAATAGATAATAATAACAATCAACTAAAGAAACAATATGAGCAACAAAAATCATCATCATCCTCTCATTATCATCATTGGAGAAAAACATAAAGGATTTTTTTTTTTATTATAGCAAATGATAAGAAGAGAAAGTATTAAACGACAGCATGGTGGCTTAGTGGTTAGTACTGTGGATCCGAACCTCCAAAGTCAAGGGTTTGAGTCCCACTTCAGGTCTGTGTGCATGGGGTTTGCATGTTCTCCCCATGCTTGGTGGGTTTCCTCCGAGTACTCTGGTGTCCTCCCATGGTCCAAAGACATGCAAATTAGGCTAATTGGCATTCCCAAATTTCCTGTAGCTGTTGTATGCTGCCCTGTGATGGATACACCTGTCCTGGGTGTGCTCCGCCTTGTGCTCCAGGCCTCCCACAACCCTGTATAGGATACGAGCTATAGAGAATTAGTGTGTGAGAAAGAGTGAGTTTTAAAAAGCAGTGCACACTCTTGTCTCTGTAATGAGGTCCACCCAGTAGACACTCCTCCCCATCACAAACCAGCACTATCTGCCGTCTTCAGCATGAGCTGACAGAGTTTGATGATAGGCCAGTGTCCCTGTGATTGATAGCGAGGAACTCTGTGCCCCTGTCACACAGACTGGGAGTGATTTACAGAATTTCCAAATAGAGCTTCTACAATTAGAATTCTATTAACTATTCTATTCTATTAAATTTAATTAACTAAGAACAAAAAAAAACAAAAAAAACAAAAAACAAAACTCCTAAAAATTGTCCAAGCTTTACATGCATGAACATCGTGGCTTCTGATGGCTGGAGAACGAACAAACCAGCTCTCTGTATCTGGCATGATCCGGAGTTCCCACTGAGTGAGTGACTGGCATCTATTCTGGCTCTTTTTCCAACCTCCTTGGCATGAGGTGCAAGAGTTCTGCTAGTAAAATGCGCAGAGAAGGCGAGGAAGCATAATGTGTTTTTATCAAAACATGTCCGATGCGCTTGTGTGAGATGAGATTTAGAGGAAGTGTCGCCGGTTGAGGCAGTGAAATGGGCGAGCACACACTATTTCACACTTACTTTACCCTCGGGACATGAAGCCACGCTTGCACACCAGAGGGATCCTTCCTCATTAGATTTTCTCACTGTATATATTTCTCTCTCACACTGCATAAATAGTGATAAATGCTTTAACATACAGTATGTTCCAGATCATAAATAAGATCTAGTACTGCAGGGATAATAGACCAAAAATCAACAAGAAACTCTAGCAGGGTCTACCTGTATATATATATATGGGAATAATAATGTGAATAAAAGTGTAAAAATGCCTGCACCTCATTCAGAACAGACTGGCCTGATCCAGCCCAATGGGAAGGGAATTTAAATGGATTTTTGATAATCCCTTCAACTAGATACATATTAGTCATTAGTAAACACCTTATTCAGTCATTTATTTCCTGTTGGAATAGATATATTGTTTATGAGCATGTGGTGTGTGTGTGTTTCAGAGAGAAAGAGGGAGAAGCTTTGTGTGCTGGATAAGCTGTAAAGGTCCTTTTGCACTCTCCGCCTGTTTAAAACTTACACAGGCAGTGCTGTATGTGCTGCTGAGACATCCGCTTAATTAGAAAGAAGAGTAGAGACACAAATACCGTTCCCATGACACCAGGAGGATGCAAAGTGGTCAGTTTCTTTTATTGAATGTAGTGATTTTTGGGAAGGTGGGAAAAAAAAAAAACTCATCTTCTTCTTCGCCTGTTATATTTTCTGCAGGAGACATGTTCCAAAGTGCGCAGAACCATTTTTCACATTACAAAATGGTTCTATAGTATTCTGATTAAATCTGAACGCACATCCTAACTAATCAGGGTCGATGTGAGCAGTGGACCATTACTCGGGTGACGAACCACATTTGGTAACTGTGTTAGTACAAGAATCAGGACTTCAAGAATAAACAACACATATTTGCAGAAAATAAGCATTTCTGTATTTTTGCACATGATGTGCTTTAAATAGAGGGTGATTCACTTGAAAGAGGCCCAAATATTCTGTAGTAACTCTCACTATGATGAAGCAGTCAGAACCAAAATGTGCGCAACATACCCTGATGTATGTCTAATCGATTGCATTACAGTACATGCAACTTCTGCCAGACACATTTTGACGCAGCGCTCTATATTCCAGAACATTCCGGCAAAGATATGGAGGTGGGACAATTTCACGTTGGATGTTTTCTTTCAAAACTTCCACAGCCGATGGTGTCCTGTGACATTTTCGGACGGCCTCCAGCATGAGAAGGGCTTAACGATTCTGTTGTTTCCAGTTTCCCCTAAATATTCTGAAAAAAGAGTCTTCGTCAGGAACACCATATTTCCAACATCACTTAAACGAATTGGTGACCCGATAGATAATAGTCAATGCTAACTGCTGTACATCACCATCCTGATGAGATGTCAAGTGCCTGAGGGAAGGGACATGTTTGAAGCTCCATATACTGAGAGGCATATTGTATGGTGTTTTGATTTTAGATTCTTTCATCCTAGCGAGAATTATTATTACAGAATTTTTGGGGTGAATCACCCTGTACGAATATAAACATGCCTGTACACCTTTTGAAAAAATAATTACCCTAGATAGATGATAAACTCTATATGGTAGCTTTACTGATGGTAATCAGTAAAAAAAAAACACACAAGAGTAAAAAAAAAAAAAGGTCTTGCAAAAGGATTTCAAGTCATTAATTTACAAGTATTTCAGTGAATGACAGTTTTTTTTTTTTTTTTTTTGGGGGGGGGGGGGATTTCTGGTTGAAATATTGGCATGATCAGCAGTGACTGAAAAGATGCATGTACAATAGAGTCCCTCATATAGCTAAAGCCCAGAGCATTTTTATTTTGCATTACTATGTTTTATTGAGTTGCAACAGTACAGTGTATGTGGGGGGTGAGATTGTGAAATATAGAAAGTAATAACAGCTTTGGTTCTACCTGACATATCCAAATACAGTGGAACCTCGGTTTGCGAGTAACTCGGTTTACGAGAGTTCTGCAAGACGAGCAAAGATTTTTAATAAATTGTGACTTGAAAAACGAGCATGTCTTGGTTTACGAGTGCTGAGAGACACACCGACACACACACACACACACTCTCGCCTTTACACCCCCCCCCCTCCTCGGCTTCACACAGACACACACACACACTGCTCTACACAGAAACTCTGCTCTGTCGCGATTCTTTTCAAAGGTAAGATGCTGGTTCATTTGTTTTGTTTTTTTTTTACTTTACAGCAGTGATTCCGTTTAATGATCATGTGAGTGTCATTAGAGAGATTTCTTTTTTCCCCGTTAAAACAGTGTTTCCGTTGTGTGTGTGTTTGTTGTGAAACTCAAAAAGCGAGGTGGAGGGAGGGAGGAGGAGTTTTACTGTGTAAGACAAGGCGAGGGAAGGGGCTAATTCCACACTCACACACATACACACACAAATAAACGGCGCCTGCGCGCACAAACGGAAACCCTTATCTGTTGGGATTTATTTAAACTTTTTTTTAAAGGTAAAGTGCAGGTTCATTTGTTTTATTTTTACTTCATATATTGTATTAATTATTTTTATGTATTTATTTTTTTGGGCTGTGGAATGAATTATTTGAGTTTTCATTATTTCTTATGGGAAGGTTTGAATTGGTTTACGAGTGTTTTGGAATACGAGCCAACTTCCGGAACGAATTATGCTCGTAATCCAAGGTTCCACTGTACACAAATGTACAGTTTGATGTCTGAATCCGTCCCTATAATCATTTGAGTTTTTTTTTTTTTTTTGTAAATCAGTCATTGACCAATGTATGTGCTGCCTGAGTTTTAAGAGTTAAAGATAACCTATTATGCCAAATTCACTTTTTTTTCAGATAGCTTTCCATTTTCAATTGTACTTTTTTCCATGTTCGACTTAAACAAACCAATTGGATTCTTCCCTTATTATAACCTCATATATGAAAATATACTGTATGCCCCACTCAAAGCTTGTTGCCCAGCTCTGCTGTTCTCTACGGGTGTGGTTCTCCAATAGCTCATTTACATAGACACTGAAATGGTATGTTTGGAAGAGGAACATAAGAGGTATGAAAAGATGAGAAAATACATTATCTAAGGAATGTTTCAGCTGAACCATTAACACAAAAAGCTTTTTTAAGGAAATATCAAAATATATTTCATAAGCGTGAATGAGGAAAAATGAGGGATTTTTGTTTTTTATTGCATGACTTTTCTTTGTACCGTGTGGAGCATTAACATAGTCATGCATTTAGTCGAGACGTCTTGAATGCAGCTGCTGATAAGTGTGTGTTTAAAAGTCCTGTAGATATAATGCATCTGACCTAAAGAAAACTACAAACCTTTCTTTGGCCAAATTTTACCACACAGTCTTTAATCTGACAGACTGATCCTGATCTCCAGCCAAGCGCCATCACATCATTTTACTCCCAGCTGTTCGGCTTGCTTGCCAAGACCTGAGGTTTATCTAATGAGCTCGTTAGGAGCAGGTGTTACCTACCTGTGCACCTGCCGGCACAATCACTTTCAACCCAGTGACCTTCAACCGAGAGCTCCAGTCAAACCCTTTTGTCCCGATTACACTCCGAGAACCCTGCGTGGATCCAGACGGGTGATAGAAAAAACGCACGGGGAGTTATTGTGTTCATCTTTGTAATCACACACCTGATAAAGGATGCGTGTTTGAGAGTGTACTGTACATATGTGTCAAGTCTGATGGTCAAAAGATGTTGGATGATTTTATACTGTATAACAGCAGCTTAGACGATAATTAAAGTCAGGCAGCTAAATACTGTATTAATGCTCTTGATCCAATATACTGTCATCTGTAAGAACATTACCAAGGAAGGTTAATGACGGATTAACCTCTACATAAACAAATGTGTGTTTATTTATATGGTGGAATGGTGGCTGAGTGGTTAGCACCATCGCCTTGCACCTCCAGGTCCTGGGTTTGATTCCCACCTCGGGGTTTGTGTGCATTGAGTTTGCATGTCCTCCCTGAACTTCATGGGTTTCCTCCAGGTTTTCTCCCCCAGTCCAAAGACATGCAGATTAAGCTAACTGGCGTTCCCAAATTGCCTGTAGTTTGTGAATGCGCATATGAATGTTGATCGGAGGTCCTACTGTGCCACGGTCATGCAAATGGTCACCACTAGCCTCCAGTGATCACCGTTGGACTACAGAGGTTCCTAGAGGGATTTATTTCTATAGTCAAGTTTCCTGTAACAAGATGTTTAAACAGAGTTTAACCGATAGATGGAGTCTACAATCTGAGCACTTTGTGAAACCATGAAAGGTTGCCATTATTTGTGTTTTTCATTTTTAGTTAAAGAAAATTGGTGATAAAATGAATAGCTGCAGTAACATCAGTGAGAAGAGAAATTAACCTGTTTCACAATATTAAATATAACTATAATTGTACACTGTGTAAAGATTCATAAAATTGGACTAATAAATCATGACCTTGTGGATAACTGAGGTTTTATAATGAAATAATCACAGGTGGGAGAATTATCCAAACTCAATACTCATGTACTGTATACAGTAGGTACAAGTTCTGTACTTGCCTAAAGATGGACTCCAGTATACGTAGACGTACCACTTATTAAGGTGAAATACTAAGTATCTGCTCCAAACCGTATGCAGTTGAGCAAAAAATGGTCCGTACGCTGGCTGTAAAATTTATTTTCATCGATTTTTAGAAAAGAAAAATGCAACAAATGTTTCAACATAATCTTCTTGCTTTTCAATACACTTTGTCCATTTTTCATCAAGCTCCCATATTCCCTCATGAAAAAAAGTTTTAGGCTGAGCTGAGAAGCACGAATGCATTGCTGTCTTCACTTCAACATCAGAAGTGTATTTTCATCCTTGCAGGGAAAGCAAACAGGTGAAATACAGGACTATAGAGAGAATGCTTAAACATCTCAAAGGTTTCCGCAACGTGTCGCCAGTGTGGGCAGAAGTGTGAGGACATGCATCATACAGTAATCTGAGATCAGGACGCCCTCGGATATCGGTCCTCTGTGTTTAATCTGAAGTTTAGTCTTCAGCTCTTCAATAAGCGTCTCACTGTAACGAGCGCTGTTGACTGTTAAACATTTTTCCTGGTAATGGTTCAATATTGGACCCTTGAGATGAGAAAAAAAAAACTGTTTAAAAAAAACTGTAAGCGTTGATGAATTTTCCAGATGATGGTTGACTTTTTCGTTTTTTTCTCGGCCGGCGATTGAGGATGTTTCCGTTCCATACTCTGATGTTTCTTCTCCGGCTCGTAGTGATGAAGTCGTGTCTCGTCAGCAGTAATGATTCTCTTTAAGGAACTTTTAAAAGTTGAAAAGTAATCAATTAAAGAAATAGATAGTAAAGAAAAAGATTTAGAGTAGTTGTACCATCTGTTACCTGCTGTCTCTGAAAATAATCACTTATGAGGGAGTAATATTATGGGATATCTGTCACTGACTATTTTCCTAAAACAGCAGATTATTTTAATAAGGGTTCTCAGAATTGGTGCATTGCTGTTCAAACGTTATGTGTGTTATACTGTCTATTTATTTAATTGCTTTTTTAAATTCTTCGCCCTAAAATACTTTTTTTCCGTTTACAACTCAGTTCTGACTTAATGGGATTCGGATTATTCGTTCAAATCAAGGAAATAGACAATTGCTCATTAACAAGTAACTTTGATAATAGTGGGTTTCGATTTCCACCACATTAAAAATAAATAAATAAAAAATAAATAAATAAATAAATAAATAAATCACAGACCCCCTACCAATCCTACACAGACCTAATTTATTGTAATTAACTAAATTATACTATTTTATTGTAGAATTGTTCCTTGAATTATGCTAATTGTTCCTCATAAATTCTAATTCCTTCATTGTTATTCATTCGCACGCATTCATTTTTAGCTGCATTTGCCTCTGCAAGATTCAGGCACCGAATATTTTTGGAAGTGCTACCCAGGAGGTAAAATTAGCGCTGCTTTTTCCAGTGGGAACTTCCCCAAAGTTTGTGAGATCCTGAGAAAGTTGCTGAGCTCCTGACAATGTAACCGCAGTGTAAAGATGTCTGTTTTTGTTGTTGTTGTTGCTGCTGTTCTTGTTTTAGTTGGTTAAATTTAATTGAAGGAGGAAGTTTGATTTCTTTTCCAAACCACTCTTTTAAGCGCTCGCCCTCCACCCTGTGAGTGCGTCAAGCAGCTGTCAGCGTAATAACTCATCACTCGTCATGTGAAAACAGCAATTCCCCAGGTTGTGCGCTGCAGCTGGAGAGTACGCGTGCCCTTTCTGACATTGTTCCTTTTTAAAACGAGCTCAAGCCTCAATCTGTTAGTCGAGCTCGAAGCAATAACCGGGATTTGTGATTTTGATGGAATGCTTTAAAGTTCGCGCAGCTGAGGTCTAATGACTAAATTTGTCACAGAAAGAGGCGGAAAATTGCTTTTCAGTCAACATGATGATCCGGAATTATAAAGACCTATAATCTGATGTTTTTATGTCCATCCACTTACATTGTCAATAGAATGACCTTGGCAGTGAAGTATAGTGCTGAAATATTTTCTTCAAATATCACTAAGGAAATATTGGAAAAAAATTAAAAAAATAAAATCACAACACTGGTCAGCGTCTACACATCAGTAAACTGGTAACAGGATCATGGGCACCCAAGGCTATAGGCTCACCCATGCCTGCAGGGACCAAAGAGCAGCCCATCACAAATTGACCATGTCTACGATAGAAAGGCACCAGAACACCCAGTGCATCATAAGCTGCTGCTGGCCCAACTACCAAACTTTCCACATCCCAATCCAATAGAGCACCCATGTGATGCGCACCACAAACAAGTCTGATCCAATAGAACGTCCGCCAACTTCCTGGTGCTAGACATCACAGCGCACCACCAGAAGACCAGAGGATCCATCCCTGGAGAGGCCTCAATGGCGCTAGGGGAATCCAAGACGTGTTTTGGATCATTTTAATGTTAATGGCATTACTGTTACTTCTGATCTGCATATGCATTTGTTATAAACATTTTTTTTTTAAATCGTCTTTGCTTTTTAAATGCCGTTTTTATGACACCACAATTTCTTCATTATGCATATTGTATTTTGTCCATGGTCATGAAATTTCTTTCTGTTCAGATCACAAAAATGCAAACTAGACACACCAAGGTCAACATTAAAATAGCATGTGCCCAGTAGTAAAGGCTTGGAAACATTTATTGTATCATTAGATTGTCAGTTCATAGTTAAATTAGGGTTTTTTTGGCGTGATTAGTAGTGAACTGGTATAATTAGGACTCATGTCTGTGAGTAAAATGTTGTGACAGATCAGGTGATAGGTCTTGTATTCTCTCATCTGCCCCAGTGGCTCTAGAGAATAGAGTTTGTGTGTGCAGACGGGCTGATGTAACAATCCCAGGATTATTGTATCCACCAATACAGTATGTTCTGGTATTTACCTATTGCACATCCAGAGAACCTTCGTTCCTAAATTGCCCCTCCTGGGATTCTATTTTTGAACCTAGACCTAGAAGAGGCATTTTCACCAGCTGACTGACTCCCTGATCCCTATTGTTGAAACCCACACAAGCAGGACTTCCTCTTGGAATCCATAGCGTAGCTCGTAATATGTGCTTATCATGCTTGAAAGCCATTACTTTTTACTGACATCATCATTCTATCACTCATTCATCTTTACTATGTGCTTTACCATGGTCAGGATCACAGGGCCTGTTCAAGGAACACGCTGCTAGACCGGTACTGTCTATAACCTGGACGGAACATAACAATTCACAACCCTTCATTATCTCATCTTCCTATTTCCGGACAGGGAGATCAAAAAGATCAGCCGAGACATCTCTTATCCCAAACCACAAATTCCAGCTCCAGCTACAGAAGGATCTGTTGCCAACTGCGGGAAATAATCTCTCCAGCAGGTCTTGAGTCTGCCCTGAATCTCCATCCAGAAGATTTAATGCCAAGAGTCAAATCTGTCTAAGACTGTGCATCGTGTGTAGTTTTTATGAAAGTCCTCATGATTGCGCTGTCTGATCCCTCCAATTAGACTTGTTCACCGTACTGGGTCTTCACTTCTCAATGGCCATAATGGGGGTCTCATAAAATGATTAAAACAAAATTTACACTAATAAATTTTACAATTCAACCATAGCATTTAGGATTTTATTCAATTAATACTAAAGATATACAGTAGGGCTCTGGAGACTTAGTCAAGGTCCAGACAAGGTCCAGGTTCACAGGCCAACCCATAAAAATGGGAGCGTGATTTCAAGAACGGCATCTGATGTAATAACTTGTGTCAAAATCAAATGTGCGGATCAGATCATCTGCTCTAGTGACCTCTTATGGGAGCAACTAAATGAACTTAATACTGGTGACATCTGAACGTTTCTCTAATATCTCAGCTGTAGCAGTGATCAGATTACGCTGCACCAACAAGCTAGTTAACCTTTGACCTGCTCAATTCTGAACCTTTTTTTTTTCCCCCTTCAAACAAGCTGGCACATTTGTCTATCATTAATGATGTTTATCACAATCCTGTTAGCATAAAGTCACTGGCGCATGCTAATGCACGTATTTGAGGGTATTTTCTGTCTGCGAGGAATTTCTTGTTTGCACACTTGCACTGGATCAAAAGCTGAAATCCTGTCTCGATTTAAAAGTGAAATTTCCCTTTGAAAACCTGGCATCAGGAGGATGCACGCATTCAGGCAAACAGATTCACACCCATCCGTGCAGTGATATTCTTCAAAATCGAGCCATGCGGGTAGAGTTACGGCATCTCAGAGCCTCCTGCCAGTATTATATGTGCAGAACTGCCTGGTTTGCTGACAGCCAGAAGGCCATCTGAAGGAGAGCGCAAAACGAAAAAATCAAATCAGAAAACCGTATAATGCATGACGGTTAGAGACAGTGACTATACATCCGATCAGGTGAAATGTTAAAGGACGTCCTTGACCGTGATTTTCTTGCTCTTTCATTTTAAGTACAGTACTGCAGGAGGTGCAACACCAAGGTATCAACTGGAGTTCTCATCAATCAGCTCAGCGCAGCCCAAAAGCAAGGGAAATGAGCCTCAACATCCCTCCCCTGAAATAATGGAACTTGCACAAAGTAAAACGTGATCTGCTTCGAATCCCGCCGTGTAGGACCACAGCTTTGCTCAACGCAATGCATTCTTATCACTGACTCCTGCGAGGATTCATTATCTCGTATCCTAGATTTGGACAGCTCTGCACTAGAGGGTTCGGACAGAGGAAAATGCCAAGGCCGTGCAATGTTTCATCAGGAACACTGCTAAGAACTCATGTACTGTGTAAGTGCCTTATCGTGGTCAGGGTCACACCTGGTCCAGAGCCTTATACTAAGAATAGTGGGCGCAGGAAGGCAGGAACACATGTGGATGAGATGTCAGGTCAGTACAGGGCACCCGCATTCATTCGCACCTAGGTGAAATTGGGTGTTGCTTTCGGGAGGTGGGAAGTAACGGGAGAAGTCATGCCGACACAGTGAGAACCTGGACTGAACAAGGTATCATGGACCTGTGAGCTATTAACACTTCCTCCTGAGTCACTGCGCTGCACAGAAACAACATTAATTGTTCTCCGTTTTGTTGGCGGAAAAAGTTTCTGCTTTTAGTTCAAACAAGTTTCGATCTATTATGGAAATGTATGTTTATAAACTTCTAAATGTTCTGAGACTCGAGGAATAATGGTGTCGGTAGCGATAGGTCATGGAGGAGATTCAGTCTGTGGGTTGTGTGTGTATTTGTGATACAGAATGAGTGAGAAACAGACAGAGAAATAAAGGAGGGTAACGGCAGAAGGTGGGAAAGTGAGAATGAGAATAGGTGAAAGAGAATTAAAGGTTAAAAGAGGAACGAAAATCGAGACAGGAAATTGAGAAAAAAAAAATAAATAAATAAATAAATAAGGAACCAGCAGTCAGAATGCAGGAAGTGTAACAGTGCCCCCTAGAGCTGCACCCATCATACATGATCTCGCAGTCATGTATGCTGTATACAAGGCTGTATGTTGATGCCTTTGCCAATGTCCATCTTTGTATCTCATGCTATCATGTGAGATCTGAGTAGGCAAGATGAGGAGCGGTGCACTGCTGGGAGTGAGTTCAACAAGACCAGACCGGATTCAGTCTTCGAGTTTTAGCTTTTCGTGTTTGATATTTTGCTTAGATGTCAAGCTTTGAAAAAAAAAAAAAAAAATCATCATCATGCAGTATATAAAGTGCAAAGTACTAAAGTTCTGCATCCTCAAATCACATAATGTATTTACTTTCTACAGTATATTCATTATGGCTTGGCACATACCGTGTATACATGTAGTCAAGACTGGATTTGGGGGGAAATGTGAAGCAATGCAAAATGCCAAAATATTTTACCCTATAAAACTCAACTGCCAGATAAGAAATGTATATAACTCCATGCATTTTATCATGAATTATGTTTGGTATAATAAAGGCAATACACATGTCTTAAAGGTATGTTGTTTTGTTTTAAAATTCAACATACAGTATTTCTGCACTCTTTTGAGCTTCTTAATCAGTCATATGACTTTTGTATACAGAATGATGCAAATCTGTGATGTTGTGTAAATATCCTCACATTCGGTGTGAAATATGGAAATTTGGACGGATGCTTTGCGGACATTTGTATTGGTACCTAATCCAAACAATCGCTTGTGTTTTTAGAACTGCTGTACCGTTGAAATGAAACCTAATTTACATTTATGTCATTTGGCCGAAGCCCTTATCCACCACAGTGACTTACATTTTTATCTGAGCCATTGAGTGTTAAGTCCTCAAGATCCCAAAAGTGGTAGCTTTGTGATGGTGAGATATAAACCCATGACCTTCTGGTCTGTACATATACAGTAGATCTCACTTTCCAGAGATCCCAATCTGGTTGATTGCCTGTGTCATACATGGAGTCATGTGGTCACACCACCTGAAGTATTACGGTAACTGATCTCATGATCTCATATGAGGAAAGCTTTATATCTTCTTTAATGTAGTGTCTCATTGAAGAGATGTGTGACTATAACAGCCAAAAACTAAAGGTTTGCATTCTTATATTCAAATATGAGTCAATGGTTTCTATGATATGTATGTACAAGCAGCGTTCAGTTCAATCCTGGACTTGTGATGACATTTCTCGTGAATGAAGGCATAAAGCCAGTTGGCATTTACAAAAGTCTTCAAGCACAATATAGTGATGAGACTCTAAGCTGCAGCAAAACATCTGAAAGGTGCAAATGTTTTAAACAAGGTCCATGAATGATCCTTGGAGATTCCCGTGAACATTCTGCAAGTGGAAAGCCTGATCCTTAAAAAAAAATATTGAGGGATAAATTGTCGCTATGTAGAAGAGACACATCCGTCTGTGGGAAATGTACACACAGTCATTCAGCAACACCACTTGGACATTACAGCTGGGAGTTATTGCCACATTCCCAGTACAGTCTTGAACTTACTCCAAGCCATTTCCACATGATATGGGAGGCAGGCAGGCAGGCAGTCATGTCTCCGGCATACTGAGAAAATGTCCGACTGTACCTTGATGGTATCCAAGCACTGGTGAACCACTGAGATAAGTGCATTAGTGTAGCAGGGGATTATATAGAGAAATAAAGGGAGTTTTTACTCTCAGAACTGTGTTCTGTATTCAGAATCAAAAACCCTTTGTATATGTTGCACTGTACCTAACACTGTTTTTTTTTCCCTCCCCACAATATATTCAAAGTCAGTGACTGGCTCTCATAAAGCTTAGCAGAAAGTTCTCTCATTTCAACTCTGGAGAGCATTAAGTGGTAGAAATGCCAGAGAGCTGAGAAACTTCAACTTTGTTTCTTCTTCCACAAGTTTTACAACAGTTCCTCTTACACTAGGTCCGCTGTGTTCTCAGTGGAATGTGCTGCTGAACTGGTCGAAACCTGAACAAGAAAATGTACAGTCCTCTTGCCCTGCTCCTGTGATGTACTGTATTCCCTGGCTAACCTCAGGTGTGACAGCTGCTTGCCATAAATGTATCCAATTACAGTATGTGTTTAAATATATTGTCTAGATTTTAAAATATTAATGACAAGCCATATTCACTAACACTTTATCCTGTATTCAGGGCCGTTGAGCCTGGAGCCTATCCCAGGAGACTTGGGGCATGAGGCGGGGTATACCCTGGACAGGGTGACAATCCATCGCAGGGCAGACACACACTCATACAACCAGTATGTGCAATTTGGGATTGCCAATTAGCCTAATCTGCGTCAGTGTGCTCTTTGGACTGTAGGAGGAAACTGGAGTACCCAGAGGAAACCCACCAAGCACGGGGAGAACATGCAAACTCCATGCACACAGACCCGAAGTGGGAATCGAACCCTCAACCCTGGAGGTGCAAGGCAACGGTGCTAAACACTAAGCCACCTTGCTGCCACAAGCTACACTACAGTGGAACCTCGGATTGCGAGTGACGTGGTTTACAAGTGTTCCGCAAACCGAGCAAAGATTTTTAATAATTTTATAATTTTATTATTTAGTTTTCATTCGGAAACCGAGCAAGTATTAGTTTACGAGCGCCGAGTATCATGCTTCACAAATGCGACTCTTATTTTGACACCGAGCGTCACTCTCTCACCTTCCCTTATTTGTCAGGATTTATTTGTACTTTTTTTAAAGGTAAAGTGCAGATTAATTTGTTTTATTTTTATTTTATAGATTGTATCAATAATTTTTATGTATTTATTTTTTGGGGCTGTGGAACAAATAATATGAGTTTTCATTATTTCTTATAGGAAATGATGATTTGGTTTACGATTGTTTTGGAATACGAGCCCACTTCCGGAACAAATTATGCTCGTAATCCAAGGTTCCACTGTATATTCAATCAGGATAAATTGTGATGCAATTGGTGGTGTCAAAAAGTCATAGGGAAATGCTTCAGATGCATTTGGCTCATTATACAGTATTTGCTTCCCAGGGCCAGGAAAGATATCCATTGATAGAGGGCATTTACACTCACTATCACTCTTATTCAAAATCCTCATGGATCGTGATAGGCGAGTCAGCACATGCAGATTGGACTACCCAAGGTGATATCTCTGACCTACAAAGACTATCTCTGATCTACCAGGTTGAGATCCTGCAAAAGATAGTAACTAATCAGGGTGCAGAATCTATTCATGTCATACTAAATAAACTGTTTATAAACTGATGTGCATTAAAGAGATCTGAGCTAACTGGGCTAGTCAAGAATGTTTAATTAAATATTTAAAAATTATTCACAAGTTCATACAAAGCACAGTAATAACCAAGATTGGAATAAATGCTTAGAAAACCTATTATTTTCATCTCAGGATGTTTCCAGGCCTCAGGGCTTTCCCTCCATTAGGGTTATTATATGCACAGTAACCCACGAGGATGTTGTACGTGACTAAAACATTTTTTTTTCAGACGTTTTATGTTTCTGGCTTTCCGAAAGTGGCAAGAGAATTAAATGTGTTTGATAAAGATTTTGTTGGCTAGGAGTTTAAGATAGTGGCATTGGAAGGGAATATAATTAGATTGTGAGAAAGTTTAAGAACAAACTGGAAACTTAATCACTCAATCCTGTATTCAGGGTCACAGGGGGCCTGGAACCAATCCCAGGAGACTTAGGGCACAAGGCAGGGTACACCATGGACAGGGTGCCAATCCATCACAGGGCACAGACACACATACTGTACACACTCATTATGGCCAATTTGGGAACGCCAATGAATCTAACCTACATGTCTTAGTTCATAGTTTCTTCTAGATAATATAAAACATTATTATTATAAAACATACGTATTTAGTCAAACATATTTAACGCATCTACTTCTAAAATTAGAGCAAGTTACAATCTAATGTTTAAATGAGTTGGTATGCAGCTCATGTTTTTTTGAAAGCTTCCTTATGGTCTCCTGATGGTCTCTCATGCAGCCATCATTTCTGCGCTGTTAGTGAGGCGGCAATGAGAAGAAACACAAACGTGGCTGTTCTTTAAGGTCACAACCTCACGCTGAGACGAAACACAACAAGATCGCTCGGAGAGACAAACAGGAGAACACGGCTCGTTTCGATGAGCCAGAAATGAAAGGAAGGGGAAAAGTAAAAGGGTACAGTACTGTACTTCTTCCCCAGCTATGACAAGGTTAAAATTTATTGTGCTGTACTTACTGTACTGAAGGCTTCACATATCATAAGATACAAGAGCCCTCAGTTCAATAACTTTATGATATGGTGCACCAGGTCTGGGAAAGAAAATCAAGAAAAAGTTAGCTCTTAGCAATACAGTTCATATTTGAAATAAGAGCGAAAAATCCGCTGGGATTACAGCAAATCCGCTGAGCTGGCGTTTATGAGGTACATCTATAGAATACTTTTTATTTTCTATATACACACTGAGATGACAGTTTGTTAGATAATAGATAGATGTAGTGAATAACCTGGAAACTGTGTATGCTATAGAGCTAAGTTATAAAAGGAGGACAAAATACCCATATGTAGCTTCAAGCATAATATCAACCAGGATTACACGTAAATGCTTGATTTAACCTAAACTGACATCTTTGTTGCTGATAAACAGCACATTCTCACATACATTTGATGGTTTTGTGTATCGTCTGCATATATTGTATAGAAATTGATAGTTTAAGGTTAGGGTTAGGGTTAGGGTTGTAAATCTGTCATATCTGAGCTAGTCAGCTAATTAGATCTCTTAGTCGGCTAGCTGGTTACGGTAAAGCGTGTTGTTAATTTATGTTGTAGCATGTATGCAGCACGTTTGTCCTGGAGGAATGTTGTTTCGTTTCACTGTGTGCTGAACTGTATATGGTTGAAACGACAGTAAAAGATACTTGACTTGACTTGACTCATAGTTAGTCCTGCTGGAGTCCCTGAAATATACATTCAGCTTATACATTGTGTGACTGTGATCATACCTAACTGTTATACTCTTCTGCTCTCTCTTCTCCTGTCTGACTCGTCCTGGTGTCCCACTTCTGGTTGGAGATCTCATCGCATGGATGACCCATGTGGTCTGCTTGGGAGGCGTGTGGTGTTTGGGGACGGTTTCACTTTTCCACGAGGACGGTCCTGGCCCTGGCTGATGCCGACAGCTGTTCTCTGAGGACGTGTCACTCCAGTCCACTCCTGAGCCTCCAATAACGACCTGGACTCCATATTAACTCCAACACATCTCCTGTTATACTGAACGTCCAGCTTCCTAACACACAGTGTGACTGCAGATGAATTCCTGTTAAACGTTGTCGCGCAAATGAGGATGGCTTCCCTGTTGAGTCCGGTTCCTCTCAAGGTTTCTTCCTACTGCCATCTCAGGCAGTTTTTTTTTTCTTGCCACTTTCGCCGTCGCCCTCGGCTTGCTCATCAAAGACAATCTACTTTGAGACAATGTCAATTATTAAAAGTGCTATACAAATGAAATGAAATTTAATTGAATTTTGTACTTTTACTTGAGTAGAAATGTAAACGGAGTAATTTTACAGTACATAGGTAAATAGGTATAGTAATATTGTACCTAGGTAGCTCTACTTTTCCTGAATTACAGTATTTGTGTACTTTGCCCAGAGAAACAACATACTGGAAAAGTCATGTCAGTAACATTTTGTACCAAATCAATCACTGCCTTGCTAGTGCCCTGTAACTGATCCGGTACGTGCAAACATTCTGACATCACTATTGTGCTTTTAGCCCTTTTGATGCTTTAGCCACAAGACCCAAAGTTCACTCTGGTGGGGAATTGGATGGCACGGTTGTGGCATTTTGGACAAGAGATGTCAAGCTCAGTAACCAAGGATGTTTGACAATAACAGCAAGAGTGTCTAAGTAAAGAGATGGATTCAAGACTTGAAGCTTTAATGAGACTGAGGCTGTTAGAGCTGTAATGAGAGAGAGAGAGAGAGAGAGAGAGAGAGAGAGAGAGAGAGAGAGGAGATAAAAACATGATATGTTACGCCCATGTCATATAAATTAAATGGCTCAAGAAGAGAGAGGAGGAGGAGGCTTATATACTGTATAGATTGATGGTTCTTATCCAGTTATTAAAATCATGGTGAGGCTTCCAGCAAACAATACACACATTTCCCAGAACTACACACACAATCCCAGAATCACTTGAACAGATTAAACACCTTTCATTTAAAACTTTACAAACATATCATATCATATCACACATTTTTTTTTCCCGCTTTATCCTTCTTATGCTCCCTAACAAATCTTTATACATATATACGTCTCACTGGTAAGTGGGTTTTTTAAGGCTACACAACTGTTAAGTCCCAACCTGTTGAGTTCTCTGCACATTGTGTGTATAGTAATGCTCTTACTTTTACAATTAAACATAGCTGTGTGTTCTACTGTTTTTTTTGTTTGTTTGTTTGTTTGTTTTTTGTAGTCTGTGCGTGTGCTTGTTCACTCACTCATCATCTATACCGCTTAATCCTGTATTCAGGTTCACAGGGGGCCTGGAGTTTATCCCAGGAGACTTAGGGCACGAGGCAGGGTACACCATGGACAGGGTGCCAATCCATCACATGACACACTAATACACATAGACACTCATTCACACACTATAGCCAATGTGGGAACGCCAATTAGCCTAACCTACATGTCTTTGCACTGTGGGAGGAAACCGGAGTACCCGGAGGAAACCCAGCAAGCACGAGGAGAACATGCAAACTCCATGCACACAGAGACAGGAATCGAACCTGGCCGGGGATCGAACCCGGACCCTGACCCGGGAGAGGTCTTCTGCAGCTTTTTCTAAAGAAACTTGGGAGGGCCATGTCCTGGGTGCATTGGACCTGGACAGAAAAAGAAAATTTATGTGGGTGAATTTATGTCATGCTGAGAATTTAGAAAGGACAGGTGAGCAAGGCGACAGTGCTAACCACTACACCACCCAAGTGTTTTTTCTTTCTTTTTTTTTCTTTTTTTTTTACAATTTAATTAATGTGCTTAAGTGATCTTCCATCACTTTCATTCAGGATGTTTTTCCAACCACTTTCCTTCCTCAAAGAAGGAACGTGTTATAAGTGCATCGGACAGTTCTAAGCCCAATTTAGTTTCAGTATTATTATTATTATTATTATTATTATTATTTATTATTATTTATTATGCAGGACAATAATTTTACCTTCCTAAAACAGGGCAAAATCTTTTTTATGACCACAGGTTGTGTTATCTGACATGGTTGTTTAAGTTGGGCTTAAATGACTTGTTGCACCTGACCCATATTAATCACTGCAAGAATTATCCAACGGAAGACTCTTAACTATTTGCTTAGTTAAATCTTATTTTTTTTTTTGCTGACAAGTTTCTGTACACACCGACCAAGAAGTTAGATACAATCTTATTGAACACAACATAGCCTTTTTAAAAATGCAAAGACCTGAAAAACAAATCCTTTATCAGTCAAATTGTCATTTAAAATTAGATAATTTATTTCATATAATATGAGCTATTTATCAAAATCAGCTTGAAGTACAACGAAAAAAAGGCATCCCAAAAACATAGGGAATGTAAAGTATGATGGAAGATGTGGCAGCATGGTGAGTAGTGGTTGGCACTGTTGCCTCACACCTTCTGGGTTTGCGGTTTGAATCTTGCTTCCTGTCTGTGTCTGTGTGTGTGGACTTTGAATGATCTCCCCATTTGCTTGATGGGTTTGCTCTGGTAATCTGGTTTCTTCCCACAGTATATGTGCATGATTGGGAATGAGTTGGCATCCTCAGGTCCAGGATGTACCCGACCTCAAGAGCCCTTAAGTTCCCTGGGATCAGATCCAGGTCCTCACAGCCCTATACAGGACAAGTGGTATCTACATCTACATCTAGGCATTTGGCAGACGCCCTTATCCAGAGCAACTTACATTTATCTCATTACATCTGAGCAGTTGGGGTTAAGGGCCTTGCTCAAGGGCCCAACAGGGACAACTTGGTGGTAGTGGGCCTTGAACCTGGGACCTTCCGAACCGAGCTACCCCTACTCCTGGTATAGATAATAAATGGATGGATGGATGTATAGATTGTATTGTGTGGCCTTATTCATTGCCTCGTGAAGACTCACTCGTCCAAAGAACGTCTGCACCTGCAGCACTGAAAAACAAAATCAGCATGAAGGACGTGGGAATAGGGTGAAAGGAATATCAACTGGGTGTCTGATGAACCGTTCTCATATGTCATGTGCACAGTGGAGACTGACACAGTCTCATTTAAAAGCCAGTGTGATGACCCAAACACAGCTGTGCTCACTGCCCAGCTTCACTCATGCTCGTTCCAGAGTTTATAACACTACGGTATCAAGTGGAAATGTTCAACTGTCATTGGGAATATTTCTCTGTTTTGTCCATCCTCTTTAACTCCCTCAGTGGGTGGATGATAGGGAAGCTGAGTGGATAAATATGGTGAATCGAGCTTTCACAGGTGAGATTTGGTTTCATTCATTAGCACGCCGAGTCCTGATCACTGACTCCAGCATTTAGGAGAATAAAGCAGCTGAGTTCTCAATGACAAGTGCACAGTGTGTTAGGGTGTACAAAGGGTGTTTAGGGTATTGCAGTACAACTACAGTCTACAATATAGTACTATATATATATTGTCTGCTCTCAAAATGTCAAACCATGCGCTCAGAATTGTGACAGGAATATAACGCCATAATAAGACAAACATGGTTATGAGAGTTTAGCTTGCTAGCTCCGTTACACTTAATCCCAACTGCAGATTAACTCTCACCCCCCCCCCCCAAAAAAATGCTGAATTTATCTAAATCCAGAGAACACTCAGTCAGATTCTCCCAGTGATTTTCAGAGGACACAAACACTCTTCTTATAAAAATACACTGAGCTCACAAAACTATCTTAATCAGTTTCTCGGGTAGTGCAGCCGAAGTTAACAGTATTTCCGAAGCTTTAGCGTCTTTTTGAGTGAGAGAGTGACGTTGTGAGTTTTGTGACACTGACAGTAAGGTGTTACTCCAGACTTGGTAAACAGATGATTAAGCTACCTAAAGTTACATCTGACTGTTGCAGGCGCTGACAGTGATTTTCAAATCGGCCAATTAAAAATAATTATTAAACTGGGAACTAAACTAAGACCCAAATTTTATATAAAAAAAGCCACCACTTACCCTGAATAAGAAGTCCATTAAACTGTCATCTTCATCTCCATATTGCAGTTTGCTAGCGTCAGTCCGGCGGGGGGGTTAAAATCACGTGATTGCTACTCAGCAGCTAAATTGCTGGCTTCTGTTAACGTCTTCTTGAGAACAAAGCACCACCTAGTGGTGACGGACGGTAAATGCATAAACAGGGCTTCAATGGGCGTGTTTACTGTGAAATCTGGACACGCCTTCTGGCAGGAGAAGGAGGGGGGATTCACGACAGCCATCAGCCAGCCATCAGCCAGCCATAAGCCATTCACACTCCAGTTGCCTGACCCTGGCTGTTTTGAGTTGCTACATCTGTAT
>QMIH01003140.1:25148-36993 GCA_003987875.1 Clarias batrachus
ACTTTTAATTAAAAAAAAGTATTTTCTTTGGACATAAATTTCTGTTTCTATTAACATAAATTAAACAAGTGTAAAAATGAAAATAAAAGAATTGTGTGAAAAAAATAATAATGGCAAAACAATTGTATTGTGCATGGATTTTAAAATATTTAAAATAAATAATAAAAATTAATGATGAAAAAAAAATGTATCTGTAAAATATAAATTGTGTGTGGGTGTGTGTGGGGGGGTAATGTCAAAATAAACTACTGTAATGTGACCTGTAATGTAGGTTAATTAGAGCATGTACGAAGAAATAAAAACTTTTAATTTGTAAATAAATTCATAACCTATGTGTAAATTCTAAAATGTTAAAAATAAACAAAATATAATGTGAAAATAAATGAATAATGTCTTGAAAATGGCATTTAAAAAGTAAATAAATATTTTAAATATATAACTAGAAATTATTGCATAATAATAATAATAATAATAATAATAATAATTGTTCAGGTGATGAGGTCACTTTCCATGTAAATTTTACAAGTGTGTTTCCGCAATAAGATATAAAGAAGCTGTAAACTACAATCATAATCAAATCACATGCATTAAGGTTAAAGAACATCACGCATCTTGTCCAACTACTACTGTACATTTCCTTCACTGCATTCAGCATCACAGAAGCCAGGTATGTACTGTATGTACGGCTGTGCTGGTTATCTCCGACAGAATGCAGCAATGCAGGCATCCAGTAATTACACAAACTAAAGGGAAACATGTTTTACAAAGTCCTCTGGTTGGCTCTGAAAGACGATTTCTGGCCTTTCTGTTCCCTTTTCCATCTGTCTGAATCTGTCTTCCGCTCGGCTTCCCAGCTTGCACCGCGCTCCTTGTGAATGCCTGTAAAGCTAATTAAAAGCTTGGCCGATGACGTCCAGAAGCTGAGTCATGCAGCCCGACTGAAAGGAGAGTTGATGATGAAATGACAGTGCAGGGGTCACTCGGAAACACTGGCCTCCTGCTGGCTTTCTGTTTCTGCCACAGAGAGCAATTCCATCATCCTGTGACTCAATGCCCACTCGTTCGACCTCTCTCACAATACAATCCAAACACACACAGACATGGATTTAACAAAGAAACTCGCTCTCACACTCACACACACTCACACACACTGGGCTACTCAGCTAGAAACATCTACTGGCTAACCTCGCTCTAGTAAATACAGACAGTGCCATGCTTACAAAACTCATTATGTACATACAAAAAAAAAAAAAAGCTCTGCACTTCAGCCAGTATTCAAAGCACAACCATTGCCAAAGGGTGAGAGACTTACAAAGGAAAAAAAAAGCTGAGAAAAAAAGGCAGAAGAGAGAAATGACAAGTAAAGAGGGAGGTAATTACGAGAAGAGAAACAATAAGAAGATAACCCCAACGAATAGGGAAGAAGAGAAGAGAGGAGAAAGATTACCATTTCAACCAGTTTTAAAAGTACTATCAAAAAGATCTACCAAGAAAAGAAGATGAGAGAAATGAAGACATCTACAATAAACAATAGGAAGAGAATGGAGGAGATGAGAAGAATAACGATGAAAGAAACAATATGATGTGATCATAAGATACAAGACGAGAAATAATGAAAAGTGTGGACAAGAGATAAGAGAAGACAAGAAGAAAAACAATAAGAAGAAAAAGAAGGAGATGAGAACAGAACCAATGAAAATGAAAAAATGTAATGAACGAGAGGGTAACAGAAAATAAGAGAAGCAAAACAAAGTGAACAGAAGCGTACAGTAGATAAGACAAGATTTCCTACACATTAAAAAAAAAAGTAGACATTTGAAGTATTGTTGAAGTAAACCGCTTCTCAAAAAATCTTCTCAGCAATAGCTAGTTATCAAACCCCTGAACCTGACTGTGAGTTAAGGAAATGGGCCACTCCTGGCTCAGGTCCTCTTTAACTGATCATTATCAGTTGTAGATGTAAATGGTGACTTGTCCATGTGTGCTAAAGTAATGTTTGTTGTTCAACAGGGTTCCGCTTTAGGTCCGCTGGTTTTTTCCCTTGATATGCTTCCACCTCTTGTTTATTTCCTTCTACTTGATTGTGAGAAGTCAGAAGTTCTAGTTGTAGGACCAAATGCAGCTAGAAGTAAGCTTTTTGATTACACAGTAACTCTGGATGACCTTTCTGTTTCATCACATGTGACAGTAAAAGACCTAGATGTGATTATGGATGTGTCTTTTGTTTGAAATTCATATAGATATTATGATTAGGAAAACATTATTTCATTATAAAAACATTTCTAAAATAAGAAAGATCTCACCATATGAGGCAGAAAAACTAGTTCATGCTTTTGTCACCTTTAGGTTAGTCTACTGTAATGCCTTTCTTGTTTGGAAAGTCTACTACTGTAGGTTTAAAACCAAGCTCCAATTAGTCCAGAATGGAATCCTTACTGGAGTCCTTACTACAACCAGAGGTTATGAGCACATCACTCCTGAATTGGTTTCCAATTAAATTTCACATTGATATTAAAATACTACTACTGTACTGACCTTCAAGGGATTAATCAGTCTTACACCTGAGTGAAGTTCTGGTATTTAATTTTCTACCATGATGAAAAGGTGCTGACTATTTGTTGGTTCCTTGTTTAACATAAACTACAGAAAGCACCAGAGAATCCCCACAGTTATGGAATGACTTCGAGTTAATGTTAAGGACTCAGTGTCTCAGAGTTTAAGCCTAGACTAAAAAGTCTAGACATGTTTTGGTTTGGTTAGCCCTTTAAAAGTCAAGTCAAGTCAACTAGGCTTTAATTGTCATTTCAACCATATACAGCTCAGTGCACCATAAAACGAAACAGCGTTCCTCCAGGACCAAGGTGCTACGTACATGTACATGTAACATAAATTAACATAAACCAACTAGATAACTAGGACACCTGAAGACACTAGCTGAAACATCTGGAAAAAACCAAATTTATTCATAAAGGAGAAGAGCTGGGGGATTCATGGACCAAGACAGATGTCTTCCCCACTCTCATGAGCTCATTCAGGATTCAGGTGTGTTGATGGTGAAGTGCCTGATTGCCTTACTGTCCAGGAAGCTCTCGTGTCTGTGTTTCCTTTTCACTCGCTTTTTTTGTTATGCTACAGTATTTAATCCCTGCAAACATTTGCCTTATCTAGTAGATGACTGTGAGCATACTTAATTACATCTCTCTCTCTCTCTCTCTCTCTCTCTCTCTCTCTCTCCCTTTATCGGCACTCTTGAGTTACCAGTGTTCCTGACCACTATGAGTCTGGTTTCTTTCTTCTTTATGTTTTCTCAGGGAGTTTTTTTTTTTCCTGCCATCATTACCTCCGGTTTGTTTTATTAGGGACTAATTGATCTATAGAGATTTTTTTAAAAAAAGATCTACAGAGATGACTGAGGTATAGAGGCAAAGAAATGTAATCAACAAGAGAGGAAGACGAATAATGAGCAGAAAAAATGAGAAAAGAAGAAATGGATTGAAATGAAAGCGAGTTAGGTGCTAAACAGCTTGAATACTGAAAACGCTTTATAGCATGAAACCTGTTCAGTCAGATACAAATGGATCCTTTCTGTCAGTAATAAAGGCCAGAGTGGAGTGCGAAAGGCTGCTGCTTCAATTATTTCTAATTATTCCCTAATCATGTCCAGTTTGATGCTCCAGCCCATTATTAAGTGCCGGCTACTCATCTGCCAGGTGTGTGTGTGTGTGTGTGTGTGTGTGTGTGTGTGTGTGTGTGTGTGTGTGTGTGTGTGTGTGTGTGTGTGTGTGTGTGTGTGTGTGTTTTAATTTCTGAAGCAAAAATAAAACGGCAGGAGTTATTTCAGTCTTTATTTCAGTGTTTGTTCAGGGTTAGGGTTTGTTTGTTCCTTACAAATCTTTTTATTTCCTGACATGACTTTAAAAAAAAATTAAAAAACAGAACACCAATAGCAGGACCACAAGGTGTGTAGGTCTCTGTGAAGGTGTTCACTTCCTTACTGTGAAGCTACATACTGTACTGAACATATTGAAGCATCAGTGCACTATACTGAAGCTCATCAGCTGCTTATTTGTGCTCCGCTTGAGGGTCCATAGTATCCTCTTTATTTTATGTTTGTTATTAATTAAATGTGCCTGTAAAAAAGCTAATTATTGGCTGAATGGAAAATTGTAAAGTTACATTTCTGGCGTCAGGGTTAAAACTGTTCGAGACATAAAATAGTGCTGGACCTTCGACTATGTGAAAGAAATGTGTTCATGTTAGAACAGTAGAAATCACAGCGATGCTAATTAGTAAAAGTAAATGCATTTCAGCCACAATGTGATGAGAACTTACAGGATTGGGACTTGTTGGAAAAACACTTGTTGGTGAGATTCATCAGAATTTTTTTTTTTTTTTTCAGTTTTCTAGGGAGCATAAAAATCAGACCTTGGAGCAATTGAAAAAGGTCATGTGGTATGATGATTCCAGATTGACCCTATTTCGCGATGGGTCTGCGATGGGTCTGTCAGGGTAAGAAGGTAGGCGCATGAAGCGATGCACCCGTCATGCATAGTGGCCATGTGTGTTTTGTTCAGGGGATGCTAGACTAGGCAACGTTATGTGGCAATAAAATAAAGTCAGCTGATGACCTGAATGTACTGAAAGGTTATCACGTCTATGGAGATATTCTTCCCTGATGGTACGGCCATATTTCAGGACTCAGATTCCAACAATCCAAGATTGGTTCTGGTAGCATGAGGAATAATTTTCACTAATTATTACCTTTTTTATGTAACAAAATTATGTAATTTTGTTACTTTCATTGTTACACATTTAAATAACAACTATATTGTAATTATGCCATAATCAAAGCTGAACAAAGTTGAATAAAATATTTGAGTGTGCAACCTTTTTTTTTAAATGCATAATTTTAAAAATAAGAAATAAGAAAATAATTAACCATTAATGATAACTTTCTGTATTTGTGCAATGCCCAGTTCCCAGGTTAATGGCCATGCTGTAAGATTGTGAAATGCAGTGTTTGTGTATTAGTTTTTATTACAGAGAAAGGTCATTGATTCTCCCGTAAACCCTTACTGATGCACAGTTGGTAATATCAGGAAACCAAAGCTTCACATGTCTCTGTTTCCACATCTCTGAATTAACCAGATTACAGATACCTGGTAAATGCCCGGCATTTCAGACAAGAAAAGATTTAAGAAAATGACTAAAAATTAGTGGCTTCCTGACCTCTGCTTCCTCCAAGGGCTTTTCAGTTTTACATAGTGTAGTCCTTAATAGCACACACCGAGCAATTCGTTGTGCAATGTGAGAGCTGATCGCCTCCTACTTCAGCGCATACACACACGTACACACATTTACACAAAGATATCCTGATAACTATCACAACCAAAGGTCACACCGTGAGAAGGGGTGGGAGTGAGAGGCTTAGAGTTTCTCATCAATAACAGTGTGGGAGCCTGTTTCAGGCGAGGAGGGTCATTTTCACGAATGCTAGCGCCAGATCGTGGGGAGGAATTTCTCACACTAAAGGATTGAATTCTGGCGATCTTTCTAAAATAAATAAATAAATAAATGAATAAAAAACAAGATTTATTGTTTTGATTACTTTCAAGTATAAACACAATTAATTTTCCATTGCTAGCTTGTACTGGAAAAAAAAAATACTGGATCAGTACAATAATTGTTTAAAAATCATTTGGCAAAACTAAAAAGTCAACTGACTTTTTTTTGGCAACTATGTTTTACTTGCATAAAATATAACTTCCTCCACAGCTATGATTTTCTGGGTTTCTTTATGCATTCTAATAAATCACTGTTTCTTTTCTAACAATTTATTCACTGTGTGTTCTTCTGTGTATGAACTTGAATAATATAGTAAATAAATCACAAAAATATAAACACTGTAATGTTATTTAATATAGTTTTTTTTTTATTATTCTTAAAATTTGGAAAATGTCTTTAAAAAAAGATGTACAGCATAGTACTGTGCAATTATTTTTTTTTCATATTTTGCTTCCAAAGATTCAGACATTCTTGTAATTGAATGTAGTCTTGAGGTTCTAAGGACATTCTGAAGGACTTTTTTTTCTCTCTGGGAAAATTTCAGTCTAGTCCCTGTACAGTATGTGATTTTTGTGTGTTAAGCCACAAAGTGATCTATGAACCATTCATGCATAAAAAGCATCTAATGTAAGACATAAGCCAGTAAGAAACAGGTGCAGATGCTGACAGATGATCAGAACATTGATTAGTATACTGGTGATGCTGAATGCTGAGTGGTTGGAACAGACGAGAGGGAAAATGAGGTCGCTGCTGATGTTGTTACACAAACAAGCGATTTTTAAATTGTATCTTTAGGTACTTTGTTCCTGCCAAAGTAAAAAAAAAAATCCATTTCTTTAATTTAATCTACGGTACATAATTTATTTAATAATTTAATCACTGATCCTCTTCTATCTGTTACACAATAATTATGTCATGGTTTCCAAAAGGTTCAGGGCAATGAAGTTTTCCAGACATGGTGTGAAGTGAAAGCATTGCCTTCTTTGTGGGGAAACAGGTTTAACTGGATCTATGATCAATACCAGCTTTATCCTTTCTTTATTTTTTGCCAATAACAGCCAAGTCAGATTTTGCAGCGGTTAAAGAAGTCACAGAAAAGCTAATGTGCATACAAAAATACGGAGCGTTTAACTTGCCTATTTAGACTAATGATTAGTGGACCCATGCTGTGGTATGACATTGGTACAACTAATGGAGTGGAAAATAAAGAGAATGGCACTTGTTACTTTCAGCAAAGTAGATGATTAAAGGCTAGTGGATAACAAAATGGTACAGCGGGTGTATAATTATGTAGTGATGCAACATTTAAAGGCCTGGGTCCATCAAACACATCACCACACTGATATATTCATCTGAATACTGTTCCAAATGTAGCACTAGCAGTCAGACCAATTTTTATTATTATTATTATTATTATTATTATTATTATTATTATTAAGACTGTCTTTTCCATGCTTGTGGAGCATGTGGCATCATTTGATTTTGACACCAAGCCTTTCTGCATTGAGTTGAACCCTAAAAACCTTTGGAAAGTAATTGTATGCAACATTTCAGAAGCTCACATCACAAGTGCCACAGTTGTTTATTACACATACCGTATAGCTTTATCATCGTCAAGCTACAAAAACAAAGATGTTAAGTTGAAGCTGTGGCTTGTTGGCATATCAAAGCAAAGACTGAGTGCGGAGATTAATTAGGAGATAATCAGCATTTAGCCAGTACATAATTCTACCACAAGAGGAAGATTAAAGACTTTCTGGGCAGACAACAATTCTCAGACTGACTAGTAATATGATTCATACAAGAGATGGTTAGGGATTCCTTTTATAAATCCTGCATTCGTTTCAAAGAAATTCTGATCAATCACAGCTGTACCGTTCTCACTCCCGGAGAAGGTAGACCAGGCCCAATCAGTCGAGTAGAGATGTTTGACTGACCAATCCAGTCCATTGCAAAGGGAATTCTAAGAATTGCAGCCCCATCCTGAAGGAATTCTGAACAATTATGCTCACTCTTGAAAAAAAAATCTGACAAATCATGATAATTACTGAGGGAATTCTGACCAATGGTGGCCACTATTGGATGAATTCTGACCAACCACACCAAATCATAAAGGAATTCTGAAATTTATGTTCATTCTTGAAGGAACTCAGTGTTTCCCCGCTCCATCAGAATTTTTAACCAATTCTTCCTACTCCTTTGATAAATTTTGACCCATCCTATGGAATTTCAAAGAAATTGTGACTAATCTGAGTGCTCCTGCAGAAAATCTGACCAATTCCACCCATTCTCAAGGATTTACCAGTCCTGCCAACTGGAGTACTGTACACACGTGGACAAAATTGTTGGTACCCTTCGGTCAATGAAAGAAAAACTCAAAATGGTCACATAAATAACTTTAATCTGACAAAAGTAATAATAAATAAGAGTTCTATGAATGTTAACCAATGAAAGTCAGACATTGCTTTTCAACCATGCTTCAACTGAATTATTTAAATAAAAAAAAACTCATGAAACAGGCCTGGACAAAAATGATGGTCCCCCTAGAAAATACTGAAAATAATGTACCCAAAGGGACATGTTAATTCAAGGTGTGTCCACAAATTAGCATCACAAGTGTCTACAATCTTGAAATCAGTCAGTGGGCCTATGTGGTATGTACCACACTCAACATGGACCAGAGGAAGCGAAGGAAAGAGTTGTCTCAGGAGATTCGAAAGAAAATTATAGACAAGCATGTTAAAGGTAAAGGCTATAAGACCATTTCCAAGCAGCTAGATGTTCCTGTGACTACAGTTGCACATATTATTCAGAAATTTAAGATCCATGGGACTGTAGCCAACCTGCCTGGACGTGGCCGCAGGAGGAAAATTCATGACAAATCAAAGAGACGGATAATCCCAATGGTAACAAAAGAGCCCAGAAAGACTTCTAAAGAGATCCAAGGTGAACTTCATGCTCAAGGAACATCAGTGTCAGATCGCACCATCCGTCGTTGTTTGAGCCAAAGTGGATTACATGGGAGACGACCAAGGAGGACACCGTTGTTGAAAACAAATCATTAAAAATCATTAAAAAGACTGGAATATGCCAAACTACATGTTGACAAGCCACAAAGCTTCTGGGAGAATGTCCTATGGACAGATGAGACAAAAATAGAACTTTTTGCCAAGGCACATCAGCTCTATGTTCACACACGGAAAAATGAAGCATATGAAGAAAAGAAGACTGTCCCTACTGTGAAACATGGAGGAGGCTCTGTTATGTTCTGGGGCTGCTTTACTGCATCTGGCACAGGGTGTCTTGAATCTGTGCAGGGTACAATGAAATCTCAAGACTATCAAGGGATTCTAGAGAGAAATGTGCTGGCCAGTGTCAGAAAGCTGGGTCTCAGTCGCAGTTGCAACAGGACAATGACCCAAAACACACAGCTAAAAACACCCAAGAATGGCTAAGAGGAAAACATTGGACTATTCTAAAGTGGCCTTCTATGAGCCCTGACCTCAATCCTATTGAGCATCTTTGGAAGGAGCTGAAACATGCTGTCTGGAAAAGGCACCCTTCAAACCGGAAACAACTGGAGCAGCTTGCTCATGAGGAGTGAGGAGGCCAAAATACCTGCAGAGAGGTGCAGAAGTCTCATTGACAGTTACAGGAATYGTTTGATTGCAGTGATTGCAACCTCAAAAGGTTGTGCAACAAACTATTAAGTTAGGGGTTCCATCATTTTTGTCCAGGCCTGTTCCATGAGTTCATTTTTTTTTTATAATTCCGTTGAAGCATGGTTGAAAAGCAATGTCTGACTTTCATTGGTTAACATTCATAGAATTCTTATTTATTATTACTTTTGTCAGATTAAAGTTATTTATGTGACCATTGTGAGTTTTTATTTCATTGACCGAAGGGTACCAACAATTTTGTCCATGTGTGTAAGTACACCAACTCCTGCTTGTCACTATTGGATGAATTCTGACCAATCATGCTAATCCTAAACGAATTATGACCAATTATGTTCACTCTTGAAGGATTTCTGATCAGTTTGTTCATCTGATTCTGCAGAATGTTTACCTAATCCTAAGGAAAGCCAAAGGAATTGTAACGAGCCCTGCTTGCATCCTTAGAAAGTTGAACAGTTCCTGGTCACTATTGAATGAATCATGACAAATCTTGGTCTCCACACAGGAGATTTGTCCAATTCCACGCATTCCCACTGATGGATTTTCCAATCCTGCCCATGCTTACCAAAATTTGAAAAACTCCTGAAAAAATCCTGACTCCTCATTATAGAACCTTTGACCAATTTCAACTCCTGGAGAAATTATATCTAATCCAAACTGCTCTGGCAAAATGTTTGTCCCATCCACTCACTCTGAATGGACTTTTTAATGGTTGGTTGACGTAAATAATAGCAACCATGAATCAGCCTATAAAAACAGTCAATAAAGAAAATTAATAATGAATAAATAAACCAATCAATTAGTAAACAGTTTACTTCACATAGTAAATATGCCAGTGCTGCTTATTTGCGACATATGCCAGTGCTGCCTATCTACCACATATACCAGTGCTGCATATTTACCAAACATGCCATGTTAATCCCAGAGTTTTGTCCATTCCCTCCCACTCATACTGTATCTACAACCTGCTATTTTGACATGTTGGGTCTTGTGTGAGTCCCACAGGATCCTGGTCTCAAAGCAGAGGGTGCTTTATGTGAAGACATATTGTGGTAAACTCATGAAGATTTCAAGATGTCAGGTCTCCTGCAATCTGGGTGCAATCTGGGTGGAGCGTGAAAACAAACAGCACTAAGGCTTCATTTAACACCAGCAGCACTGCCTCATTAAGGACAATAATTTAAATAAAGAGACTTTACATCAACAAGTGTCCCACCATTAGCACTGAAGCAGGCAATGGGGATAACCGGCATCTTCTACTGCAAGCCGTCCCAATGAAACCAATTACTTTTACAGCAGAGTCAATATGTCACATTTCAAATAAAAAGGGCAGCTACACAAAGCATGGAGGTTAGTTGTCCTTCTTGCCATATTCCATGTCTCTGTTTAATGAAACCATCCAATTACCAAGTGATGCACAGTGAGTGTTTACTGCCAAAGTGCTTGGAAAGTCCACAGCAGACCATTTCCCTGGAGTTTTGCAGAGCAAAATGCCATTTAAATTAGGCTAATAGGCCTCACAAGTCAGAATGCAAGACAGAAGTTTGGCTCTAATGTCTTCTTTCTCACACCACTCATTAACTTTGAACTGTAAATGAGCGGAGTGTATTATTAGAGGCTTGAGGTTCTTTTCTAAAACAGAATGAAGCAAGAAAATCTGTATGCAAATCTACCCGAAAAGTAAAATATCTTTTTGAACCATGTAGCCGTGTATTGAAAACTACAATAAGGGACTAAATTTTACTAATCCAATAGCAAGTCCACCCAATGGAGAAAATCTGCTACAAATCCTGCTTAGCGCTTCCAGGAGGTGAGCTTCAGGATTGAATCCGTGGGAGTGTGTCGTGTCTGGTATGAGCTTCTGAGACTGATCACTTTTTCCTGTGATGGCATATTTGCATCCTGTTGGGTATAGTGTGTTCCAAATTGACACAACCACCTTGGAGTGACTTTGTTAGTTGAAAGATCTTGGTTACTCATCAGAAGGTCATAGACTGGGCTGAAACGTGAATCCATGGTCCAAAGGGCTTGTAAAATCACATCAACTAGCTAACTCATACATTGTTTTTTAATTGTACTATCACCCAGTTAATATCTATTTATCATCTACATCTAAGCATTTGGCAGACGCTCTTATCCAGAGCGACTTACATTTTTATCTTATTACATCTGAGCAATTGAGGGTTAAGGGCCTTGCTCAAGGGCCCAACAGTGGCAACTTGGTGGTTGTTAGGTTTGAACATGGGATCTTCTGAACCGTAGTCCAATGCCTTAACCACTGAGCTACCCTTGCCCTATATCACTTATATATATCACATTTTTACCTTCTATGGTCGATGGTTTCATTATGATGGGCCGCACGCTCTTCAACTTGTAACCCTCAGCTTAAAATCAGACTAGCACAGGATCGAGGCTGTCATTCAGGAGTTACTTCATGAAGTAAAATATTCTTATCCAAGAAAACCAAGAGCAAATAACAATACCCCCATTCAACTGGGCACGTGTGCAATAACCATAGAATATCTGTTGCTAATTCCAATAACAACTAATGATAGAAATAAAATAGAAAGACATAACATAGATAAAGAAAGATATTATATATA
>QMIH01003141.1:1553-19524 GCA_003987875.1 Clarias batrachus
TATATATACTGTATATATACACATTCCAACATTATACACATTCCAACATTATATATATATTTGAATTACAAAATTTTACTTCTACTTTCAAGTCTATTTTATTTTGACACTATAAAATGTGGAAAGGGTCAAGGGGATGCTATTTATGCATAGAATTATGTATGTTATAAGACATTTGTTCACCTACTTTAATCCTAATAATTTTTGTAGTGAATTATATACTGGTATTCAGTTATTAATTAGTCTCTCACACAAACCTAATCCACAGCATGGCATTACAGTAATTACAAATAGTATTACAATTAATAATTACTAGGGTAATATATAATACAATCCCAATTTCATAAATAAATAAATAAATAAATAAATAAATACAACCCAATTTCATAAATACAGCTTCCCCCTTGGGTGGGTCAAACCCAGGCTCAGGTTAATCGATCGAACAGTCGGTTAGCATTTAAGCTTTTGGGCATTGCTAATACCAGTTGGGATTTCCCCCATTCTTCCTTATGCAGGTCTTCAGCTGAGCAATTGTATGCGCTCTTTGTTACCATATTTTACACTTCATAATGCACTGCTCAATCTCAATTGCAGCAGGCAGGCTAGTCATAGCCATGCATGTGTAATCCAAAAACAATTTGGCATTGTCTTCATGGAAAATACAGAGATGATTATGAAAAAAGTGGCATTTGATTGGCACCACATGTTGCTCCAAAAAAAAAACTTAATTCTCTGCAATAATGGTGCCTTCACAGACATGCAATTTACCCATGCTACAGGCATTGGCACACCACACATGACTGACTCTGACTTTTGGACCTAACACCAATAATAGCTTGGATGGTCCTTTACTTCTTTGGCCCAGAGAACATGACAGTTGCTGTTTCCAAAAGGCATTTGAAATGTTGACTCATCAGTCCAAAAAACAGTGTGCCACTGTTTGGGACATTTCAGTAGTCTTCGATACCTCTTGACAGAACTGATGAATGGCTTCCTTAAACATGAAGCTGCATTTGTAACTGCAGCAGCAGAAAGCAGCAAGCTTACATCATGATTTCTGCTTCCGGGGCAATCACAGAAGAAGCTCACATGTATTGTACAAGATACACCAGATACCAATATTTACAATTATGTAAATGTGGGGGTGCGTGAGAAATAAGTCAGCCTCGTCGGTTTCAATGAATCAATCCGGAAGATACCATCATAGAAAATGTCCAGTAAGACTGTCCTAATGGTGAATAATCCTAATTCCAGAAAATTCTCAACAAAACAGAGTTCACGGTCCAATGCGGTGGAAAACAGCTTTGAGACAAAATGGCATCCAGGGTTTCCGCTCACGATTTAAAGGCATAGAGAAAACAATGTTACATTTTACATTTCCTTATGCGCTATTACAGTTTTTGGCCACATTTTGGCAGTGTGGGGAAAGGGGACAGATTTACAGTAGTCGAGTGGATTGGTATACGTAACATTGTATATTGTCAAAGGCATATAAGACTCACTTTGTCGGACTTGCAATCGTGCACCTGGAATTATATTATATATTTTCTCTTGTCTTTATATATCTTTTCTGCTATAATTTTATTTTTGTTTTTAGTAAACAGATGCATTTTATATATATGCATGTCTTAATTGTGTAACTCAAACCATAGCCCTGACCCCAAAAACCCCTTCAGGCAATAGCATTGTATTACTTTCCTACATTTCTTTATTTAAGTTCTGTATCTTTAGGCCCCAGTCCAGCATGATTAAAGATCTTTTAATTGAATTGGTGTTACTGAAAACAATATAAATGGTAAGTGAATGAAAGCATGAATTGACATTTAGTAACTAAATAGGTGATCAGATTTAGGTGTGTATTATTAGTGGGAATTTCTTTTCTTGCTTGTTGTGAACTAGGCTACAGTATGTTCACATTACCATCCTGAAGTGACTAGATTCAAAATTTTTACCCTAATGTGACTGTTTATGTAAACTTTTTATGGTTGCTGAATGGCAAATCTGATGATTTTCTAATTTGTTGTGAGTCACTATTGGTCCTAGATTGCATACATATCCGATACGTGGTAATTCAATTTACATGAGAAATGGTCAGATTGCAAATCATGTGACATTTCTGCCTCTGTGCATGCATGGGGCTCGCTGATGTCAATCAACACTGGCAGCACTAACAATGGCTGAGAAAACAGTCAAAGCAAGGCGATTGGGCTTTGGCATCTGGCGTCCGACGATTATCTGCTTGCCATCCTCCAGAGTAAAATTCCACGGCTATTTTTAAATCACATCAGTTTTTTTAAAATGAATGAGTGGTCACATGAACTCATAATGTCATTTTGCCTAGATGCCACGAGCAAAGACGTATTGATGTATGTGTTTCAGAGGACAGATGTGTCCATATTAGTCAGAAAAATGTCACATGTAAATATGAATGTGAACCATCACAACATACAAATATGATCTCATAGAAAAAAAATAGCAATGTAGCTTGTAATGTAAACATAGTCTTAATCAACATAAATTTTACCAACTTAGACTGTTCTATTTTTTTTTTTATGTGCATGTTTTCTTGCATGACATATGCTGTGACTGGCTCGTCAAGTGCTTACCAAATTATAATATATAAAAGACAAACAGCGCACAATCAGCACCAAGGACAGCTCCATTGTATACTGGAAAAGAGTGGATAACCTGTATAACCTGGTCTGGATGCAGAATATAGCCCACCCTCTCACTGTCTCCCTTTTTTAGGCTGTGGTGATTATGGATTGTGTATTGTGCTCTCTCCCAAATGAGGAAAGGAAATAGGATAGGCTCCATCCTGCATGCGCAACATGATGGGGCACTATTCACCCTAGTGACACTTTTGCTAGGACCAGAGGAATTGGGATGAGCCCGTGCCCACTGAGCTGGTGGTCAGCTAGGTGGCGGCCCATAGGTGATTGAGGACCCATGGTAAATTTACAGTAACAGCTGGCGTTATGCCTGACCTTCCTATTCCTTTAAATTTTGGAAGAGACATAAGAAACGTTTTGGCTGTCTTTGGCCAAGAAACACAAGGAATAAACATTAGATCAATAGGAAAATTTCCTTAGGTCTGATGAGTCAAATTTGAGATTTTTTTGTTCCAACCTCTATGACTTTATTAGATTTAGAGAGGGTGCTGTATTCAGCTGTGAAGCATGGAGGGGGAGGTGTGAAGGTTTGGGGGTGCTTTGTCAGTGACACTAGTGACACTAAACAGTAAGTTTTCTTGTTCTTAGGACAGAACCTTCAAGGGTTTGCATTTTGTGCCCTTAGTTTATGGTTTGCCTTGAACAATGTTTTAGTGTCCTGTTTATGTTAAAATTAATTCAAATTCAAATTTTATTTGTCACATACACAGTCATACACAGTACGATATTCAGTGAAATGCTTAGGCGACTGCCCTGACCTTAAATTAAAAGACTTCCATAATTCCATAATACCATAATAATGGTGGAGTCGCATAACAGTTACAAGGAAACTGTCTTCTACTATTTTCTTTTAAGAGTGTATTAACTGTTTAGCGAATTAAAGTCAATTTAGAGAACATCATATTGTCAGATCATTTTGCAAACCTGACCGCAAGAAATGTGACATATTTCTCTCAAATATCATGTTTCAATATGCAAAAAGGAATTTAAAGAATCCTTAAAGAAAGAGTCTTTAAATCATTTTGATTGGATCAAAGTGAAATGGCATATCATAAATTCCTTTTTCAGTGGAATTGAACCACATTTTTTTGTATTCTATACAATAAAATGTCTCAAGAATAGGAAGGAAGCATGTAAACAAACACCAATAATAAAATAAGTGGCTACAGTTGTGAAGTCCTACAGAGAATTCTTCTCCTAGTAGGAGATATAATTGTCAGACAGTCTCTTTAGGACATGTATTAAATTTGGGTCAGCACTTTATGAAATGAAAAGGATACCTTTGTCTGTCTACCCTGTGGCATCAAATTGCATCTCCGATCCTGTGTGACAGAGTCGTAAGAGTTATGATAACAGGATTGGTGGGCCAAATCATTGTTGCCCCAGGTTCTCCGTAGAGGACTATAGCTAAATGACAGAGAAAGAGGGAGAGGGAAGAGGTTAGATGACAGGTGAAGGAAACACTATAGTCTTGGATTTGTCGCTTCCCCACTCTTCGTTTCCATTAGCTTCTTACACTCAAAGATAAATAAATAAATAATAAATAAAAGGGTGGTAGTCACTGCATCTCACGCACTGGTTTAAAAGTTGAAAGGTTTAAAATAAATCGTTGCTGAAGGTGTTCCTACTGTATATATCAAATCTAGCTCATTTAATTCCAAGCAACATAGATTTCAAATGTGATTTTTAATTGTTAGAGTTCTGCATTTCTATTAGCCTCACCATCTGGACCACATCTTGTGCCTTCTTGGGCATAGATGTACAGTAGGATAGTCATACTTTGGTTTTGATGGCAGGGGTCTGAGCCAGACTGCACAGATTTATCAAATCTGTTGGAACGCCAAAGCGCCCAAGGACCTTTTTTGTTTGTAGTTCTCTTAAGTTTCGTTTTGTACTTCATTTCCCAGTTTACACTCGGTCAGGTGACGTGGGCACTCACCTGAACCAAGCTGATCATTAGTTTTATTATAAATAGCTTGTTTTAGTTCAGTTACGTGTCTTGCATCTGTTTATTTTCACCTTCGTATATGTCATTTCAGTTTAGTTCGTGATTCCCGTAAGTGCTACGTGTTTTGGTTTGTTTTTACTTAAAGTATTATATTTTGTTTGATTTCCCTGTTTTTGTTATAAATAAAACATCAGTCATTGGAAACATCATGACCTCTGCGTTTATGCCTTGCACCCAACGCCGTGACAAGTGGAAGTGATGCCATTGTTCATTCCCCAGTCAGTGAGTAATACACTAGGCAACTGAAGCTATCCATGAGCTCATGTAAATGAAAGAAGGCAGTTAGCACATTCCTTGAGGGTTTTTTTCTTTTTTTCTTTTTTCTAACCTTACCCAAAACATAGCTTTGCCCAGAGATTACCATTCATGAGTTGTTTGATGTTTTTCTACACTTAGCTAGCCACAACCTTTAGAATCTTGAATATTTTCCTCCCATGTAGCCTTTCCTTCCTCTGGTTTTCAACAGGGAAACACATCTTGAGCTTTTTAAAACAAGATATCGTATTAATTAACAATAGTTCACATCTTTAACATAATGAAAAAAAATAATAAAAATCAAGGGTAACAAGCTACCTGTAGCATGGTTGGCCATTTATAGCCTAGGTCAAATTACCACTTCCTTTGAATTTAGTTTTTTTTTTTTAAGTCATAGAATGGAAATTACCAGACTTTCTAACTGAAACCAGAATTGTGGCATTCATGTGATAGATATATACCTTGCCTGAAGTGTAATGACAACTCCCTTTTGTTTTGTCATCTATCTGTCTTGTCTACTGTTATAAGATCCCTAGGGAACCAGCGGTGAGTAGAGGGGCAGAATTGCCTCTGTGGATTTCCATGCCATGTGTTTGACTGCTGTTTGGATTCATGAGCAGAATGATTGACTGCTGCTGGCATACAGGCTGCCACCGGAGCCAATACTCTGACAAATGGCATAGAGGGGTAGCAGCGGGGGAAATCATGCGGCTTGCCCATAGAAAGCTTCTAATAATTTCCCCAGTTTGTGCTCATAGAGCTGCTTTACTGCCGATGTCTGTCACTGCTGGAGATGTTATGATGCAGTGGTTTCTGCTGATAACACACCGTGTAGTTGTGTACACATGAATAATGTGCAGTTGTTCAATGCCTGTATATGTGGTGGCCTGGGAAAACCATTCACATGGTTTTTACCTTTCACAAGAATTTGGTACCTTATTGTGTATATAGAGCCAAAACCTACAGGAATTTATGGGCGGTGTCTTATTTGCACACATCTCAATCACAAGTAAAGTTATATCATTATAAATTCTAAGTCCCTTCAACTACCTTTAAATTGAAAGGATTTTATTGAAAGGCACCCCACCTAAGTCTACATTTATAACTTTATCTACTTATAAAACAACATTACTGCCAGGTTTTAAACTTGAATACAATCATTCAGCATCCACATGAAACTATATTTCTTATTTATGTTTTACTTTGGCTATGTTTACATTACCTAAGACAAAAGTCAGTCAAAACATTTAAACATTTTTTTTTTTTTTGACTCAATTGATCTCTGTCATCTCTGTCCATCAGTAGTAAAATAATCAAGGTGTGGATAGAAAGTCACCTAAATAAAAATCTTTGACTCATTTGTTAGAAGAGTAGATATGTCAAAATACTGTATATTACATGCAGGAAAAACTCAGACAGGATTTCCCAGACTGTTGATAAAGTTTACAGTAAACATACATTTAATAACAATGAAAGGTTCAGGTTCTTGTACATTATTATTGTTTTTACAACTTTATTACCCTGCTGCCCCCCAAAAAATATTGCTGGGCATGTACACCTTAAAATATTCTTTACATTGTATAATATTATAATTATCTGCGTGCGCTGTGGTGATGCTGTTATATGTGCACAGTCAATTATACTTTCTTGTGTACTTCCTTTAGACTGTGGAATAATTATGATCAATGACGTTTAAGATGGTTTGACACACACACACGCACAGACACACACACGCACACACACACACACACACACACACACACACACACACACACACACACGCGCGCACACAAAAGTGAGGAATGACAATGTATTTGTAATTCTGTTCCAGCCAGATTCGTTTTTAAATTATGAACTTCTATAATTTATCCTAATGACTGTAACAACAACAACAAAAATGAATACATGGACAAATGACTGCCTAGGTCAATTTGTATTATGTGTTAATTTGGTTTAATTTAGCCATGTGGTTAGTAGATGCAAGTAAAAAAAGACATGGGAAATAAATTAGCATCTTACAAAGCATCAAGGCCAGTCTGTTCGAAACGTCTAAGTAGGGTTGCCAAAGTAAATGAACATACTTAATATTAATAAATATACTTTTGCTGGCAAACTGAACCCAGTCAAGTGAAGTCATATGAAATATTCTTTGGAACAGATGTGCCATGACAGCTCACTTTTAACAATCCCTTGTGTGATCTACTACCATTTCTTTTTCTTTTACATATAAATACAAACAAATGCATCCTGTACACTTTGTATCAGATTTTCTATATATAAGGAGTGCTTTATCCCAGTCCTAGAATTAGGGAGTTTAATGTGTGGTACTTGATCTAAAAATACCCAACAACTTTTTTCCCTTGATTTGTAGCCAGGGTGAAAATGGTGTCCCCAGTCAGAGATAGAGTGTACTTCTAGTGAAGGTGTGATGCATACACACTGCTGGCTTATACACTGCTGGCTAGAGATGATAGATGAGCCTGGTGTAGATTCTTTGGATAAAACTTGGATAAATTCACACATACCCTCCTTCTAACCCAATATGACAGCTCAGCAGTCCACCTGCAGCCAGCCATCCTTGGGTGCTTCCAACTCATCATCATGGTCCACTAGACAACAAAAATAGCCTCCTCTTCTATTTACACTCATATAGCATTTGCCTGCTAGTGCTGAACCCTGGACTAAAAGGAGCTAATAGGTAAAGTTTACAGAAAATGGCCGAATTTATTTTGAAACTTGAGCAGTTGGTAGTAGAATAGAGAAAAGGAAAGACATGAACATTATAAAATAGTTATATTGCTAAAGGCATCTACAGTATATGTATCAAAATGTTTGCTTTATCTTTTCATATTCAACATTTCATTATATTGATTTGAGAATTGCCAGCAATATAAAATGCTTTTGATGACTCTATTCAAGATAAGTGTTTGCCATAACAGAATAACTGTGTTGCCAAATGAGAAACACACAAAGCATGCAGAAAAAAAGTGTGTTTCTGCTATAATGTAGAATGTGAAGAAAACTTGAACAAGAGTGAAGGATTACAAGAGTTCATCATTTATCCCCCCCTGGGCTGCGGAACACCACTCTTTCAACTTCAAATACCGTTTGTTCTGCTCCAGTGTCTCAAGTGCTAAAAATTGTCACAGGATCAATTTGATTGACTCAGATCCAATTTGCTCGACCGCTTGTGGCAGCCAATTAAATTGAGCTATTTCAGCTGTAGCAATTTTTATCATGGCAGGTCTACCAAAGTCCCTGTGGACTACCATGTGCCAAAGGAGTCTTCTGTTCATGAGCAATAGAGAGTCATGAGAAATGTTTGCTTTTCATTCTTACGTTCTTTTGCCAAACCATGTAAAAGAGCATCCTTGTGGATGTTTCTACTCTTTCGACTTAGAGTAAATGCAATTCTGGCACATTTCTCAGCAGTAAAGCATCAGCCATTTATCACATTTAAGCTTGTTAAAATTTAGGGAGCTTTTTCTCTGAGGCCAAAAGTTACTGCTAGAGGTTTTGAATCCTCAAAAGACTGTTTGCTCTGAGTGAATTTGTGTTGTTATAATCTGAATAAAACAACCTACATATTATTAAAATGTTCTAAAGTGTAAAACACAGACACCGAATTCACTTCATGTTTCATTTTGACTTTAGTGACAATAAAACGCAGTGATAGCTGGTTGTGATAGATGGGATGGCTAAATTCGAATATCTATCAGTAGCTTGACAATGAAAGTGTATTAGGGCTGAGCAATGCATTATATCACATGGTCTCAGTAATAGCAAAATAATAAATTGAGATGGACAGCTGCATTTGTGATTTCTAGTTCATAATTTACTACTGGGTTCATGCTGTTTGTTCTGAATAATAAGTACTTACAAGCATTTTGTAGGGGGAAAAGTATGATCCTATACTTCAAATGCATCTTTCTAGTCACCACTGAAGGTAGTGGCAAGTTACAATTGTGTTGGCAAAGTAAGTTGATAAACATTAGCCCAAAATAAGATTCTTGATTCTTGGAGGTGTTTTGTCTCAGTGTAATCTGCACAAATATACTTCCCTAGGCATTGGTGAACAATCCGCCCTATTATATAGCTTCTTTATCTGTGTTTGTTTGTTTATAAACATGTAACAAACACATTGTTCCTAGTTCCTGGTCCAAAAATCTATCCACTTAACAATTGTAACATTGCACAAACATGGCAGGTTAAAATATCTTGAATATAGTTACATGTACTTACAATTTCCAATGATAAGATGCCAACCAGTGATGTAGGGGTTAGCACTGGGTGCATGTTCTCCCTGTGTCGGTACTCCAGTTTCCTCCCATAGTCCAAAGAACTGCAATTTCCAAATTGTCTATAGTGTTTAAATGAGTATGTGCGAGTGTTTGTGCTTATTTTGTATTGGCAAGGTTGTATTGTCTAGGTTGTACCTCACCTATTGCCCCTGAGCCCCCTGGGATAGGCTCCAGGCTTCCTCCAACCCTGTACAGCATAAGCGGTATAGAGAATGAGTGACTGATTATAATATTAGAAGATTATACGATTATAATAAGCCATATATAAGATTATTAAACCTATTAAACATTGTGTTATTAATTTCAAGCTTGAAAGAGTTCTATTGCAAAGTGTTTATATTTGACGCATACATTTCTAGAAAGAGTTAAAGTTATATAACAGTAAAGTAAGAAAATGTAAAGAAATTTAATTAGCATTTTATCTCTTAAATTTAATTTATACTATAGATAGAAACTATGAAATAAGTTTCACTATATGTAAGACAGTTTCATTTACTAAGAATTTTTTTGCAGTGTAGTCAATATTATCACTTATTATGACCCATTCTTGCTAGTTCATTACTGCTGCCCCAGTAGGTATTTAAATATTCAGTTTGTTTAATATCCTTTTTCTTCTCTTCATTCTATAGACCTGTTGAGTTTAATTTTACTCACTGTTTTCTTAGAACAATACTGAGTAACAGCTTGTCATTTGTTTGACATTACATACATTTATTTAGAAATAACAGGAATAAAAATGTAAAAAGCAACAAAAAAAAGAGCCCATTATGAATAAATGAGTGTGAACAGAAAGATAATTCAGCAGGAAATGACCGTACATAAACTGTGCACTATTTGCATTCCCCAAATGTTGCCTGTTATCAGAATATGCCCACACTTCAGAAATATGTGCTTATTTGGTTAATTTTTCCCCATGCTAGAGGAAAAGTACTACATTCCCTTATAATTTGTTTTGTGATAACAAGTCAGTGTTTCTTTTTGTCCAGAACAGAACAAGCACATGCTGCACTATGCTGGAAAACAAAGATAAACAGATTATTAACTTCGTTTGTGTGCTTGTTGTTCAGTGGTTATTCCCAAGATGTTCATATTGCTGTTGCTTCTGATAATAATTTGTGTGCCAGGAATCACTAGAGATGTGTGTCTATATACTGTACAGCATATCATACTTTACTTCTTATTGAATCCAACATTGCTAAGATGATTGTAAACAGATTGAGTATATTTCATATATGGCCTGCAGTAGCCAAGATAACCCTTTAACTTATTTTAAGCTTAGTTCTACTGTTTTTAGTTTTACTGGGTTTTGTTTGTTTCAACCATTTATGACATGCAGAAATCTTCCCAGGGAGAACTGGAATATTTTCCCATCTTGTAATATAAACATCAAATAAACAAAAGTAATTGAATAAATAAAAAGTGTATAGAAACATAATAAATATTAGTGAATGCTAATGCTGTTCACACTAGCTTCACACACGCTTCTATGTGTGTGTGTGTGTGTGTGTGTGTGTGTGTGTGCGTGCGTGCATGTGTGTGCGTGTGTGTTAACCACAAATACAACTTAACAATAGAGAGAAATTTATTCTGAATGTGTCACTTTTAGCATTAGGTCATGCTGAGCAACAGGTCGCAGGCTGGTGAATAGTCACATAAAGGCACTTACCTCGTTTAGTCTGCATGGGCCCAATTTTCCTTTTTTTTCACAAAAGAAATGGAAAGGAAAGAAAAGGGCCTAACATTCATAATTCTGAAGGTACCATTGTAAGCTCTTGTTGCAGTGACATGCCATATTCCATCTTAGTCCAGCACATCTTGCATTCTAATGTACATTACATCTATAAACAGCAGTCAGAAACACCATGGCAGTCATAAAAGCAGTTCTCCATATGGGTTGAGAATACACTTTAGAGAGCGAGATGCTGAGTCATGAGCCCCACAGGACCAAGTGAAGTTGGTCAGGCGTTAAGGAACATGGTGCATGAGTCTGCTAAAAGGCCTAGACAGAACACTAGAGGCTAGAGGATGAGACATTTTTATTTAATGAAAAAATAATCACTATCAGAGACCTGCATGTTCATGAAGTTTATTATCCTGTCTCACAAGAACAAATATGTAGCATGTTTTGTGATTGTTTTCCTGAGCCACCAATGCAGGGTGGCATTTTCCCCTTAATATATGCCACATTCAACCTGGTACCGACTTCAATTCTCCAAAAACGCGTTTAGTGCTAATGTTGCACAGCATTAAATCAATAAGCAATGGACTGTAATGGCTTAAATCTATTAACCATGGAAGAAAAACCTCTAAGTCAAATTTGCCATCCGTTCTGCTCTTGAATTCAGTTACACTGAAAGTGTCCCCTTTCAAATAGCAACATGTGATGTAATCTGCTTGATTGGTGAAGTATTAACCAGAAGTAATTTAAAGTAATGGTCCATTAGAGAGCACTGACAAGCAGGCTTCTATCCAAAAATCTTACTGGACAGGAACAGCATTACTGAGTTCAATGAATACAGAATAAGTGAAGGGACCGAGAACCAAAATGATGATGAGAGCTTTACTGCATATATACATACTTCCTTTCAGTGTTTCTTGCTACCAAAAAAAAAAAAAAAAACATATATTTTTGTCAATAATTAATAACTAAATTTACATTTTATGGTATTTAAACATATACACAGGATTAATATCCCTTTTTATACACATTCTTTTATATAATTGGGGACCAAAAGCTATATTAGCACTCTCAGTGATCTTTAGCAAGCTGTGCTCCACTGGCTATTAGTCCATACAAAATCACTCTAGAGTCACAAAAAGGTTTGCAGTCGAATTTATTTGCAGCATGTGCAATTGGAGTTTATGCAGCTGTTTTAATGACCAAGGGACGACTGATGTCCACACAATATACTGTATACCGTATATTAGCAAATATCAGAATAAGGCAAAATAAGGCAATTAAAGTATATGCATACTGCTAAATCATAGTGGATAATTAAAAAATACCTTCAGTGAATTCATTTCAGTATAAAAATAAACATAATTCCAAGATCTTAGCAAATCAATGTATTTATGTTTCCAGGTTCTCGTATGAAAATCACTGTGGCCTTGTTTGTGCAAGACAATTCCTGTTCACTGCAAAGGCCCTTGAAATTCAGATAAAAATCCCTGTGGTAATTTCATCAATATACATGACCAAGCACTATCTAATTTAACAGACAGAGATCATTTAAATGACATGGCAAATGACCAGTCACAGGCACTTTCTTTTTTTCATTTAGTCCATTGGCAAGCATGTTATGCTATCATTTACTCACCATTAAATCACCTTCACATAGTAATTCATCTTTATAATGGTTTACAATCAAAGTCATTTAGACTTTTCCTGGCATGGGCTAAAAGCTTTAACATTGGTATCTCTGTTGTATATTTTCAATAGCATCCCAAATAATGTACAAACAATTTGTCTGGGGATTGTTGAGAGGTTGGAAAAGAGATGTGTGGGTGAAATGGAAGGTAAGGGGGCATATTATCATATATGTTATATTTTTGGTACACAATAACTTCATCCTGAAAGACGGTTAAAGGAGCTTGAAATACATTAAATTGTACCATAAGAGGAATCCTTTTGGGAGTGGGTCGAGAAGCTGCTATCATTTTATAATTTTAGATAGCATCAGTCTCACACCTTCAAACTTAAATTCATTAATATTAATATCAACATTAATTAATATTAAAGTATATATTTTTGATCATTAGTACACTCTACTGCAAGAAATATGTAATTACTCAATTAAACATTAAGCAACAGGTCAAAAACTCTAAAAACAAAGACAGCACATAATGAAATAAAAAATCATAAACAGAGTATGTATGACTTGAAGATGAATACTTATTACACCACTGCCATAGGGAGAATCAGCTATAATGCCTGACAACATACAGTACTTGGACCCAATGATGGATATCTATGTTATCCCTCATTGGCCCCAAGCAAATCAACTGACGTAATGAACGCCATTGTTAAAGATCTGGATAAGTCAGCCTTCTGACCTGAACCTGACATCACTTTTACTCAAGACTGAACTGAAGGGCAAATGCATAAACTGAAAAATAATTGCAACACAGACCTAGCAAAGCATCACCAGGGGAGACACTGAGCATCTGGTGATGCCTGTAGTTTGCAGATTTCAGGGAGTCATTGTAGTAAACAGGGCAATTCAAAGCATGTTAGCATTATTCTCATTTGCTTAGGTACATATGGCTCCTGAAAATCCCTGTGATCCCCACAGTATATGGTTAACTCAGCATACAGTAGGTGAACCTAAATACATTCTTGCAATCTACACTGCCTGGCCAAAAAAGTTGCCATTTCAGAAGAGTCAAATTGTTGGCCTGCATCAAGCAAAGAAACTACTAGAATTACTGGAAATGAATTTCCAGTGCAGTGGTTTGTTAATACTTGGAAGGGTAGAGCTGAACCAACAACTTTATGAAAAAAGGTGTTGATGTTGTATTAATAATAATAATAATAATAAAAAGAAGAAGAAGAAGAAATACCCACTCTTGTTCAAGAATATAAGGGACATTTCTACAGTATATAATGGGAATTTACAGGATTGGAACTAGAATGGGATTGGGAACAGCTGTGTTTCATAATAAATCATTTACCTTTACGCATTTGGCAAATGCTTTTAACCAGAGTAAAATTCACTTGTTAATGAGTCTAATCAGAAAAAAAAAGGTTTTTATTTGTTAGGGACCATATAGATTGGACTTCGATCAATGGCCATGTGGTCTGATGAGTCCAGATTTACCCTATTCCAGAGCATTAGGGTAAGAAGGCAAGTGCATGAAACAATGAACCCATTATGCATAGTGTCTACTGTATAAGCCTCTGTTGGCCAAGTCTAGGTTCTGCAATGTTATGTGACAATAAAATGAATTTGGTTGACTACCTGAATATACTGAATAACAAGGTTATCACATCAATGGACTGTTCTTCCCTAATGGCATGGACATGTTCCAGGACTGAAATTGTGGTTCTGGAGGCATGTGAAATCATTGTCACACATGAATTGGCCATCATGATGTGGTCAGTTTGGCAGTTTACATTGTAGCTGTTTGATTAGTTACATTTAACATACATAGAAGACATACAATATTTTAAAAATTGTGTAACTATTCAAGCTTTTAGACCAAGTAATAACTACTTGCTATTTCATTTCTGTCACTAGACATGCTAAAACTATCAGGATGAGAATTTAGTTATAATACAGAAATGAAAAAAAAAAGGATGTGATTTTGAAGATCTTACATAAATGTCTTTCATCTATCCATGTTTGCATGGCTGTGACAGTGTCCTCTCCATCTCCAGCCTCCTTAAAGTAAACAAATCATTCCACCATATCTGCCATTGTCAATGTGTCTACATCTGCCAGTTGTCAGTGAATCATATGGTATGTTATTAAAAAAATACATATAAGGTGATGTATTCTCATAGATGGCTGGAGATGTCCTACTTTGTGTGTCCTTTGAATTAATAAGGTTGGACTAAAGCACATTTGGCACAGTTCTGGTGCAGTGAACCTAATGGTGTTCACAGGGTGACAGGTTCATAGGAAGAAACCCACCAAAGCCCCCTTGCTCTGCCCACATGTCTTCTCAGTCTGCTATCTCCTGTGTGTGCCATCCACCCACAAGGACAGCCAGCTAATTTAGGCATGCACAATGACAGCCATGAAATGATGGGTAGTTTGGTCTTTTTCAAGAGCACAGTAAACCCATCAGCCTTCGTTGGAAAGATGGGCACAGTCACAAGCATACAGTGAATTCCTAATTACCAGCCTTGCCTTGTCATCTGAATACTAACTTAATGCGTACTGCATATCTTCAAATTTCCCAAATGAAATGTTTACGTTTAATAAATGTTTACAGATAAAATGTGTTACAATGAAGATAAAACTGCCAAATTATCATATTAACTAAATATCATTCAAGCTAAAAAGCGATATAAATCCTACACAATGTATAGTCTGCCAGTGAACCTAGGTAAAGAGTGAAATTACAGAGACGTCTGTTTGGGAAATGTTCAAACACAAGGTAACTAAGGTTTGCTGATGGAAACTGACAAGCATTTTTGTGGAGCTATGGAACATTACAAAAAACATTGGTTGGGTGATTCTGCTGCAATTTGGTCAGATAGGCTGAGGAAGATGAAAAGAGATAGCACAGCTGCTCCCAGATTTGTTTTCAGTACCCCAGGCTGAACAAAGAGATCATGCTGGATATTGTGTGTTGGTTTAAGTTGCAATTGTTTACAATGTAAGTGTGATTCTCAATAATGAATGAATATTCTAAATACAAGAATTAGATGCATATTTCATAAGCAGTATCATGAGTATAACTACAACAAACATTTGGATGTTTGAGTGATAATACTAGTCAGAGTTTGTACAAAACGCAATGCAGTTATTTGGTATTGTGGTTCCATTTACATCAATAGTACAGTAACTTTAAGGAATGTCCACTAAATGACATTCTGTCTTAATAGTAAGAGGAAATAAAATGCTCTAATTGTTGAAATTTATAGATTTCATACAAGGTTTTTGTTTATTTATTTAGTTCATGATATGGCAGTGAAGTAGCGAATATATAATATTCTATATATTTTTTTTATATATTTTTTTTTTCCAGCACATGAGGTACCTGGAAAAAATTTAGAAATTTTCCACTGAAACCGACACAAAATCAAATACAGATTTTTGTAATTTTGTCGTTTTTTGACAAGCCAGAAAGTCCCATAAAGCAAAGTATTCTCTGTCACGTCACTAACGTAGTTATATAACTGACTAGAATATTTAATGATATGGTCTCAAGGAGTGATTGGCACTGTTACAAAGTCTTCAGCCTCTTTCTTCACTTTTCCCATCTCCACTTTAATTAATGGACTTTAAGAAAAAGTTATCTCTACATCAGAGAGAGGGTCAGAAGCGAAATCCAATTTTTTAAAACAACCATCAGAGAAATAGTTGGGTGAAGGTAAATTTAAGGTTAATGCTTTTTCCTTCTCTTTTTTTTTTCTTTCAAAGGTCTGCATGTGTCTGTTTGTGTGAGATAGTAGCGAGCATGCAGAAACCCATCACAGTGCTATCTCTGCTTGTGACACGTGTGACTAGGAAGCCTGTGTGTATAATAGGCCAGTATTTACATGTGGAAGACTGCCTACCTGCCTGCCTCAGGAATACAGTGGTTGAGGGAAGATTTGCAGGAATAAAAACACTTGGAGGCAGGAGTAAATAGAAAACGAAAAATGCAACGAAGCAAGGAAATGGTGGGAGGGAAGTATGTGTGTGATGTGTGATAAGACAGGCTAAAAGCTTTGCACTGTCCGGCGCTGCTTTTGTGCATGCGTGTGTGTGTGTGTGTGTGTGTGTGTGTGTGTGTGTGTGTGTATATGTGTGTATGTGTATATGTGTGTGTATGTGTATATGTGTGTGTGTGTGTGTGTGTGTGTGTGTGTGTGTGTGTGTGTGTGTGTGTGTGTGCGCGCAACAGAAAACCTTTTATTGTTGTTCCAGGGTATTTCAACATGGTTTCAAAATCCAACATGGTTTCAGCTGTTCAAATGAATAATTTAAATTAAATATTTAATTTCACAAAGTATAACATTTCAAGTTGCAGTTGTACCTTTACATATAACATTGTCTATATGACAAATTCACCCTCATTATCCTTACACTTTCAACCTCCTATTTTTGTATGAATTGTGTAATGCGAGAAATTCCAACAGGAAAAAACAGGTAGGCCAGTAAAAGTCTTTTTTGTAAATAAATGACTGAATGATTCTTTAAAAAATGCTTTCCTGGTTTAATGTATTAAGCCTTAATCACATATTTTTGATATGTCATTTGTATCAAGGATTAGTAAAAAAAAAAAAAAAACATTCCTAACACCAGACCAAAATAGATAACAGGAATAAAAAGTGTTGTCCCTCAGTTCTCAAAAGAACTACTCTCTATCATTCAGGGTTAAGCTTTGTGTCAAATAGAGGCCAATCCTATTTGATTCATCCAAAGCAAAGTAAAAGCTGTACCTCCACATCCTGAATGTGTGAAAGGAGTATGTGTCAAAGTGTGTGTGTGTGTGTGTGTGTGTGTGTGTGTGTGTGTGTGTGTGTGTGTGTGTGTGTGTGTGAGAGGGAGGAGGGGGTGGTAGGCGTGCATGCGTGTGTGCACGTTGGAGCCATTTTTGATGTGCACCAGCTTCACCAGAGAATATGAGCAGCAATGTGGGAGAGTGAAGTCTAAAAAGCCTCTTCATATGTGGAGATAATATCAGCTCTAATTAAGTGCCGTGTTGGGAGAGAGACGCTCCTGTTGCATGCTTCAGTTGTACCCCGGCCAGAGGAGCACTGAGAGATTATTATGGATGACAGATGCCACTATCTTTGGGGAAATAGGAGGATTATGTTGTTCTGGCAGCCTCAGTAGAGCACAACATGACAATGGAATCCATATAAACTGGTTGGAGGCAGTGCTGCAGAAATCAAGCAGAGTTATGCACCATGAAGGAACTCAGACAGGCAGATAAAATGCATGCAGTGCTGATTTCCTGATCTATTGTAAAGTAAATTGATATACTATATGTATGTACATTTACTAAAATATATCTAAGTTGCTAATCGATCTAGAATAGGGTAATTCTAGACTCATCAGACCATTTCACTATATATA
>QMIH01003141.1:26601-40088 GCA_003987875.1 Clarias batrachus
ACACACACACACACACACACACACACACACACACAACGGAAACACCGTTTAAACAGGAAAAAAATAAATCTCTCTGAGACTGGCATTAGCGTATATTAACGGACTCACTTTTTAAGTTTCACAACAAACGCATAAACACAGCAGAAACTCAGTTTTAACGGAATAAAGTGAGACTGGATATGAGCGCATACTAACAGAATCACTCAAATTTCACAACAAACGGACACACACATAAACACGGAAACACCGTTTTAACAGGGAAAAAAGAAATCTCTGACACTGGCATGAGCGCATACTAAAGGAATCATTTTTTAGTTTCAGAACAAACACACACACACAACGGAAACACTGTTTTAAAAGGAAAAAAGAATTCTCTCTGACCTGGCGTGAGCGCATACTAAGTGAATCACTGCTGTAAAGTAAAAAAAAAACAAAAAAACAAATGAACCAGACCTTACCTTTAAAAAGAATCGCGACAGAGCAGAGTTTGTGTGTGTTTGTGAAGCCGGAGAGGGGGTGAAAAGGCGAGAGAGGGTCTGTGCGTGTGTGTAGGTGTCAAATTACACGCGCACACGCTTAAGAGACGAGCAGAGTTTCTGTGTGTTTGCAAAGCCGTGGGGGGAGGTGAGAGAGTGACGCTCGTTGTCAAAATAAGAGTCGCATACGTGATACATGATACTTGGCGCTCGTCAACTCGGTTTTCGATTAAAAATTTATTAAAAATCTTTGCTCGGTTTGCGGAACACTCGTAAACCACGTTACTTGCAATCCGAGGTTCCACTGTATTTGTTTGAAAATCCTATTCCAAATCCATCGACATTCATATGGTGGTGTTTGTTTCTTTGCTGCTAAAACAACCACTGTTCATGTGGAAAACTTTCCACTAAATGTTGTAATGGAGATTTGTGAGCCAAAAGAGCGAAAAGAGCATTAGAAAGTTTAGGCATTGAAGTCAGCCTAGAAGGCCTGGCATGTGTTTGATATTCAAATTCATCCCACAAGGGGTTGAGTACGGGGCTCTGTGCAGGCAACTCATTTTCTTCCACATTAGCCGTGGCAAGTCATAGCTCTGAAGACCTTCCCTTGTGCACAGGGGGATTGCTTTACTGCAACAGATACTAGATAACTTTATTTGTGATAGGTGTGTATTAGTTATCACTCTGATGAAGAAGATATTAGTGTTAGAGGAGCATATCCAGACGACTCGGCCGCATACTAGTTAAGCCAAAGTTAAGGCTAAGGCTAGCCCACTGGAGTACATCTCTGTTGCTAGAGGTACCTCCTCTGCGCTTCACGTGTCCAACAGGTTTGTTCTAATCAGTGATGCACCCTCTGAGAAACTTGAAAGTTTCTCTCTGGTTATAGGAGACTCTAAATGAAGGTATGTGAAATTAGCTAGGCCTTTAGGGATGCCAGCAGCAGTGGTTAGGTGTATCGTCTCGAGTTACTTAGCTGTTCCCTGATAAAGCGGGAACGAGGTGCTGCATGGAAACGCTATGGGAACATCTCTTTGTTCTCCGGGTGTGAAGCCTGTGTGTATCAAACATGCCAAATACTTCAGCTTATAAACTCAGTCAGGTGATGTTATCTGATAAGGTGCACCTGCAGGTTATAAATAGGAGTGAACGGAAACATACTCAGGTCAAGACGGGTGGAGGAGAGTGCACGCCGTCGCTGAAGACGGACGGAGGAGCCGGCCCACTGTCGCTGAAGCCGGGTGGAGGAGCCAGCCCGCCGTCGCTGAGGGTGGGCGAAGGAGACGGCTCGATGTCCTTGAAGCCCAGTGGCTGAAGAAAGCGTTCGCCGTTGCCGATGCAAAGCGACTGAGCTAGCATGATGTCCTCGTAGCCAGGCGGCGTGGAAGCAGGACGGCTGAGCTGGCATGATGTCCTCGCAGCCAGGTGGCGGAGGAGGGAGCTCGCCATCAATGATGCAGGGTGGAGTAGCGAGCAGTGCAGCTCTCTGGATTCACTGGGCCCTCAGCGGGGCTCTCTGGCGGGTCTAAGCCTCCACTGAGGCCAACTGGCAGTTCTGGGCCTACACTGAGGCTAAACTGGGTGAGCAGTCCCTGGAGCAGTGCCACCTGCTCACACAGGATTTGTATGCACATACCATTTTCTTTAGCGTGCTGCCTGAGGATGTCCTCCGTTAGCTGGGGAAATTCTTCATGCACCCGATACTCACCGCCTTCCCCGCTTGGCTGCTCATTCACCTCCTCCTTACCAGTCTTTCGCCGTGACGGTCTGCAGGATCTCACATTAATCAACCATTCACCTCGGTTCAGGTGAGTGACCTGACCGAGGTGCATTCTGGGAAATTAAGTCAAACTTAACACAACTACAAACAAAGAAAAAAGTCTCTGAGCGCATGGCGCCCTCTAGGGGTCATACACACATGGACAAAATTGTTGGTACCCTTCGGTTAATGAAAGAAAAACTCACAATGGTCACATAAATAAATTTAATCTGACAAAAGATTTTAAAAAATCTATGAATGTTAACCAATGAAAGTCAGACATTGCTTTTCAACCATGCTTCAACAGAATTATTAAAAAAAATAAACTCATGGAACAGGCCTGGACAAAAATGATGGTACCCCTAGAAAATACTGAAAATAATGTGACCAAAAAGACATGTTAATTCAAGGTGTGTCCACTAATTAGCATCACAGGTGTCTACAATCTTGTAATCAGTCAGTGGGCCTATATATAGGGCTCCAGGTAGTCACTGTGTTGTTTGGTGACATGGTATGTACCACACTCAACATGGACCAGAGGAAGCGAAGGAAAGAGTTGTCTCAGGAGATTCAAAAGAAAATTATAGACAAGCATGTTAAAGGTAAAGGCTATAAGACCATTTCCAAGCAGCTATATGTTCCTGTAACCACAGTTGCACATATTATTCAGAAATGTAAGATCCATGGGACTGTAGCCAACCTCCCTGGACGTGGCCGCAGGAGGAAAATTGATAACAAATCAAAGAGATGGATAAATGAATGGAGCCCAGAAAGACTACTAAAGAGATCCAAGGTGAACTTATGTTCTGGGGCTGCTTTGCTGCATCTGGCACAGGGTGTCTTGAATCTGTGCAGGGTACAATGAAATCTCAAGACTATCAAGGGATTCTAGAGAGAAATGTGCCATCTAGTGTCAGAAAGCTGGGTCTCAGTCGCTGGTCATGGGTCTTGCAACAGGACAATGACCCAAAACACACAGCTAAAAACACCCAAGAATGGCTTAGAGGAAAACATTGGACTATTCTAAAGTGGCCTTCTATGAGCCCTGACCTCAATCCTATTGAGCATCTTTGGAGGGAGCTGAAACATGCTGTCTGGAAAAGGCATCCTTCAAACTGGAAACAACTGGAGGAGCTTGCTCATAAGGAGTGGGCCAAAATACCTGCAGAGAGGTGTAGAAGTCTCGTTGACAGTTACAGGAATCATTTGATTGCAGTGATTGCCTCAAAAGGTTGTGCAACAAACTATTAAGTTAGGGGTACCATAATTTTTGTCCAGGCCTGTTCCATGAGTTCATTGTTTTTTATAATTCCGTTGAAGCATGGTTGAAAAGCAATGTCTAACTTTCAATGGTTAACATTCATAGAATTCTTATTTATTATTACTTTTGTCAAATTAAAGTTATTTCTGTGACCATTGTGAGTTTTTCTTTCATTGACTGAAGGGTACCAACAATTTTGTCCACATGTGTACCTGACACAGGGAAGAAATATTGTCCCCTGCGCCTGAGACAGAAGATCCCGACTGGAATCACCCAGGGGAAGTCGTCGAGGAGAGATATTAGATCCGAGAACCACACTCTGGTCGGCCAATGGGGCGCTATCAAGAAGAGGAGCAAACCTTGTTGACGGACCCTCGCCAGGACTCCTGGGAGTAGACCTATCGGAGGAAACGCATAAAGGCATAATCTGGGCCACATGTGGGCCATTGCGTCCAGACCCAGGGGAGCTGGAAGATTCAGAGAGTAGTAAAGAGGACATTGTGCTGCCTCTTGCGAGGAGAAGAGGTCCACGTCTGCTACATAAAATCTTTCCCAGATTTGACTGACTACTTCGGGGTGGAGTTTCCATTCCCCATGTGTCACAGGTTGTCTGGATAGCAAGTCCGCTCCTACATTCATATGCCCCGGAATGTAAATCGCCCTAAGGGACAGGAACTTGTCCTATGCCAAAAGCAGAAGCTGGTGCGCTAGCTTGTTCAAGCGGCGAAAGTGCAGTCCACTGTGGCGATTTATGTACGAGACTACCGCAGTGTTGTCCACAAGCACTAGGTTATGGTAGTCTCTCAACTGCTGGAGGAAGTGTTTCTGGAGCAGAAACAGAGCCGTCATTTCAAGGCAATTGTTGTGCCCATTCAAGAAGATGACCTCTCCGGCTCCCTTGTGCTGGATGGCCATCCAAGACCGCACCCCAGCCCATGAGGGAAGAGTCTGTCGTTAGCATTGTAGGACTTCAGCTCTGGTTCAGAGGTGAATCGAATCTTTAAGGATTCGGGTCAATTTTATTAAAACTGAATTAAAATTTATAGCGTACACTTTATCAACTACCCGACCAGCGTTTAGTATGATTTAGTGTAACTTTACCAGTTCTGCTTATCACGTGGCCACCGATGATAACAAAATCTAGTATTTGACAATTATGAGCAAGGTAACTTAGGATCTGGGCAAATGTTTAAACTTAAAATTACTGGACCAGGACAACAGATCTTTATCAAGAAACAAGAATTTATTTGACTATACTACGATACATGAAACTAAGCTATTAAACACACACGCGCACAGACACACACACACACACACACACACACACACAAAAAAAACACAAAAAAAAACACACACACACAATGCAGTTCAAAGGATGAGATTGATGTAATTTTCTAGTAATGTTCACTAGACCTGAAAGTCACAAGAGCAGAGCCTTGGGTTTAATCTTACAGTTTGTTATGACGTGAGCACCRATTTCAGCARGGYATGAAGYTTTTGTTTGTTTACTTGCGTTGCGCTGCGGTCTTCCTCGGTGATTCGTGAATCACGGCGTTGCTGATTAGCGCTCTGGTGCTGTGATGACATCTCTCTGGGAAGCATTTCGCTGATGCACTGGTTGCTCAGTTACTGACGGCGAAGCTCTGACGCTTCTCCTAGCGGAGCCTTTGTGGCGCATTTGAAGTTCTGGCGCGAACTTTCGTGACGCCGTGGAGAGCAGATTAGCTGTTAGCTTGCCGGTCAGATGCAAGGCGGGAGTTGGCAGTGGACGAGCGACGAGAGAGAGAGCTTGCTTCAGATGTGTGGATGGTCGGTCATTGGATGACGTGACGTTGGAAGACGTCGTAGCGCTCACAAGGGCCGAAGCCCGAGTGGCGCTTGCTTCCTTCAGATGGTCAGTTGTTGGATGATGTTGGAAGACCCGGGAAGACTAGAAGAACTACGGAAAACCCGGAAGAACCGGAAAAACTCGGAAAAAAAACAGAAAGAGGAGGATGTGCTCGGACCGTGACGTTTTAACCCTTTGTTATCGGTCCATCCCACGRGTGATTGCTCCAATCAGAGGGAGTTGCCTTTCTGGAGGTCAAAAAGGGGGCATCAGTGAACTTAGGTTAGGGAGCTTGTTTCCCCCACTCAAAGGTGTAAAGATGTCTCCCTTGTTTACCAGATGGCCAATTTACATGGTTGGAGGTCGAGGTCTTTGGGCTTTTACAGCTTCCAGGTGTGGCAGGCACTCTTCTCCAGGCCTGTTACGAGTCCTGCTTCCAGATAAGAGAGGGACTTTATTGTTGAAGAAGACAGATAAAAGGAGGAGCTGGAGTCATTTAGTTTACTAAAAGGGGACCCCTGGGGTGCAATATAGTGATAGCCCACTCTGCGTCCTGTACATTCCTACAGCATCTTGCAATGACAAGACGGACCTAGAGTGGGACCCAAAGTCAGAAACCGGGGTCTGAACCACACAGTAAGGGTACGAAGCCCCCGGCGCATAACCCTTAATAGCCTCTGGGGATTGGCCCTTGAATTAAATCCCCTGGCTCTTAGCCACAGCTGAAACGCTCTCATGTGCAGAAGGCCCAAAGGTATCACTGTGTACGCAGCTTCCATGAGGATCTCTGAAAGTGATGAACAGTCACCTTCTGGCCTAGCTTGATTTCCTTCAGGGTGTTGAGAATGGATTCAATACGAGCAGGAGACAGCTGTGCCCGCATTGTGACCAAATCCCATGTGACACCTAAATATGTTGTCCTCTGAAGAAGAAAGAGAACGCTTTTCATGGTGTTGAGTCTCAATCCTAAAGAATGGAGATGAGCTAGGACGACATCTCAATGTCGAAGCGCTAGCTCCTGAGCCAGAATCAGCCAGTCGTCTATGTAATTCAAAATACGGATGCCCTGGAGTCGTAAAGGATCCAGGACCACATCCATGCATTTTGTATATGTGCGGGGTGATGGAGCCAAATGGAAGGACCCGATACTGGTAAGCTTCGCCCCCGAAAGCGAACCTCAGGAACTTCCTGTGTTTTGGCAATATTTCAATATGGAAATATGCGTCCTTGAGGACGATTGTCACAAACCAATCCTCTGGTTGGATTTGAGAAACAATTTTTTTGTCAATGAACATTTTAATCGGAATTTCCTGAGATAGCGGTTCAAACCACAAAGATCTAAAATTGGACACAACCAGATGAGGCAGATTGAGAAGAGCGGTGAGCCTCACCCAGTCTTTACGGGGGGTGCGCGGCTGGTCACGCTCTCTTTCTGCACCTTACGCCTAATAAGGGCCAGACCTGGTCGGGAGCGGGTGGCCGATGGTCCCGCCTCTTGAGCATGGCGGGGAAGAAACCTCCCAAAGGCCTGTTTCGCCTCCCGAAACCTAGTGGCGACGGAATTAACATCGTCGCCAAAAAGGCTGGAAAGCAAGACGGGGGCATCAAGGAGGACAGCACAATCCCTATCCTTGATGCCCATGAGATTCAGCCACAGATGCCTCTCCGTGGATACCATGGCAGCCATAGAATGGCCAACAGCACGGTCAGCCTGGTAGGCCTGCAAAACTGCCATGGTGTGCAGTGAAGCACCAACTTCAGTGACCCGCTGCCTGAAAAGCTTTCTCCACCACAGCAGAGGTCAATTTACACGGCTTGGAGGGGAGTGTGGGCTTATTCAGGTAGGATGTCCCAGGGGAGAGATAGCCCACAAGCGTCTCTTCTATCTGGGGCATCATCATATAACCGTGTGCTTTCGCATCAATGATATTCTAATAAGTCAATGGCACAAAAACACGCAATGAGTATGGCTTGCTCCATGAAAGAGTTAACTCGTCATGGAGGTCACCAAAGAAGAGGAGAGAGAGACATTGAGGCCCCTCTCCCTGGCCACCCGACAGAAACTTTTTTTTTTTTTGGTCATCTAATTTTGAGCGCTTGGGGGAATCTCGCTTCTATGGCCAGTCAATATGCAACCGCTCGACCGCACGCGTTATAACTTCTAATAATTCCTCAAACGCTCTGTCAACAAGAGTGTTGTGGGGAGGCGCCGGAGCGCATTTGAGAAATGGAAGCTAAAACTTCCTGATCCGGAGAGAGCGCGAAAGAAAGGGGGAATTCCGTCTCGTGCGCATCTGCCAGATCAGCACGCGAGCCACAGGAATAGGATGCACCTTAATAGGGAGAAGATCAGAATACTCACAGTCTCCCTGAAGCCCGAGGCGAGCGTGTTCTTCCCCCAAGCACTCAAAAAAACACACACACACACACACACACACGCAAACACAAAGCGGTCCCGAAGACAAAAATATCTGAGGATGTTTCCGGTTCATTCCTATTTATAACCTGAAGGTGCACCTTATTGGATGACGTCATCTGACTGAGGTTATAAGCCGAAATATTCAGAGTGTTTGATACACACAGACTTCACAACTGGAGAACAAAGAGATGTGTAGCTTTTTGAAAGGGAACCCAGGAGTCAGAGCACTGCACATACAGTAGCCGGTAATCTCAGGGCTTTAGGACAACATACGTTTTCCAAGGTAGTGATACATGCTGGAGCTAACAATATGCTGTATGCCTTCATTAGTCAGAGATTAGCATAAAATAACTTTATAGAGGTTTTTAAATTAGCAAAGGTGATGTCCGATGAAGTAGAATGCTCTGGCCCTATCCCAATGCAATGTGGCAACATAGTTTACAGCAGGTTATGGTCCAGTTTGACCTGTCCTGGTGCCCTGCTTCTGGTTTGAGATCTCGTTGCATGGATGCCCCATGTGGTCTGCCTGGAAAATGTGTGGTGACTGGGGACAGTTCACCTTTACCACAATGATCTTGGCCTCGGCTAATGCTGACAGCTGTTCTCTGAGGACATGTGACTGCAGTCGCTTGATAGTTCAGGACTTGAATTTCCTACAAGTCTACCTGAGTCTAACTGGATTCCATTTAACTTAAAGACATCCACTGTTATATTGAACTGCCAGCTTCCTAACACACAGTATCACTGCAGATATCCCTTATCACCCAAATGAGGAAGGGTTCTCTGTTGAATCTGGTTCTTCTCAAGGTTTCTACCTATTGCCCTCTCAGGGAGTTTTTCCTCACCACTGTCGCCGTCACCCTTGGCTTGCTCATCAGATCTTATCGTTTTGTTTCAAACACATTCACATTTTATCCAAACGTCCAAAATTTCTGATTGTGTAAACCTGCTTTGCGACAATGACAATTGACAATGACAACAAAAAAGCGCTATACAAATACATTTAATTGAAATTGAATACTACAGCATTTATAATTATACTTTTCGTATTGTTTCCAAAATTGTTTTATGGCTTCAGAATTATCTAGTTACCTTAGACCAAAAGTTAAGGTATAATACTGAAGTTAATAAATCATAATACATTATTTAAACAATACATTACTGAATAAATGTCATGCCCTGCTCAAGTTTTAATTAATTAATTTACCAAGTTCTTGTTAAAACTAACATGCAAAAAGAAAACAGTCCCTGACTTTAAAGTTTCTCAAATCTGACAACTATGCTGACTGCAACACAATCTTCTCATGCTCAGTTAAGGAAGGAATAAATTCACTGAAGTGTAATCATTGCACCTGAATGTGTATTTACTACATGGAGGCTTGGCCTGGCTATTCCTCTAAGTGGATTTCTACTCTGATGGGCTGTTTGTTTATTGGAGTGGCTGTTGTTCTGGATGCACTCCATGGAGGATACAAATTGCATTATTCACGGCAAGCAGACCAGTAATGGCGCTGATGAATGATGGCCCCTGTTTCACTCCTGACAGAGAAGGTCGAGAGAAGAGCTCTATACAATTACCACTGAAATTCTGTTCAATCAGAGGAATTCTACAGCCTCAACAGGCCGTCAGAGACTTGAACTGAGCATTTGGGCTTATGTTCTTTAACAGCTGATTGTATACGTAGTTCCCAAGTGATGTTTTTTCATTACTGAAGAAAACTTGTGACTATACAAGTAATGTTCCATTCATCAATTTCTGGTTTCAGTATTATTTGCTTGTCTATTTCTATGATTCAGCATATATACAAGATTATATGAGTCATTACCTTTGGAATAATAATCAAGCTTTGACTTTACACTCCACAAAAGTCCAATAAAAGTTTGAAAAAAAACATGACTTGAGTGTATTTCTTCAAAGCATGTGACAACAATGGCCTAATGTCTTTTTGTTTGGGATGGAGGCAACAAAAGGCTGAAAAAGCAAAAAAATTCTTGCACATATAAGAACATCTAGCTTCTAGTCTGTAACACGATTAGCTATAAAAAGGGGTGTCTTAGAGAGACAGAATCTCTCAAAAGTAAAGATGGGCTGAGGCTTTCCAATCTGTGAAAGAGTGTGTAAAAAGTTTGTGGAATACTTTAAAAACAACCCTCATCAACATCAAATTGCAAAGGCTTTGAAAATCTCATTATCTACAGTGCAAAACATCAATAAAAGATTCAGAGAAACTGGAGAAATCGTTGTGCGTAAGGCACTTTGTTGGAAGCACATGGTCTTCGGGCCCTCAGACGACACTCAGTGGCATGATTGTGTTATTGACATTACTAAATGGGCCCAGGAATACTTCCAGAAACCACTGTCAATAAACACAATCTGGCATGCCATCTGCAGACGCCAACTAATGCTCTATCATGCAAACACGCTGAAAGGCTGAACGTCTTTCTGGTGCGCGCTGGCAGGTGATAGCAAGGGTGATTGGGATTTTCATCATTGCTTGAAGGTAAAAGAGAATGTTAAGACCTCCAAAAAGCCCTGAATGCTGATGTCACTAAATTTGATGTCACTTAATATGATGTCATCGAGGAAGTAATTTTTTGTGATGAGTGGGGCCCAGCAGAGTCGCTCTGTGTTTAATCAGCTGCTCACGCTCTCCAAACCAGCACATTTTTCCGGAGTCAGGCACAAGATTCCCCCAGAGATTAGAAGGAGACACCGCTAGATGCAGAGCCAGTACGAAGCTGAGAGGTAAGTGGAGGAGATTTAAACTGCTGGTCCCATCTGTCATCATGGGGAACGTCATCATGACATCCTTGTGTAATAAGATGGACAAACTGTGTGTGCTGATTCGGACCCAGAAGGAATACCAGGAGAGCAGCTTAAAGTGCTTTATGGAGACGTGGCTGCATATGGACTTTCTGGATCACAGTGTCTCCATACCCAGCTTTAAACTTATTCGGGTGGACATGACGCTCAGTGGAAAGAAGAAACGTGGTGGGATTGCTGTGTATGTGAATGAGAGATGGTGTAATCCCAGACAAGTTACAGTAAAGGAACGTCTTTGCTCTCTGAATATTGAACTTTTAGCTGTGAGTATGCGTCCATATTATTTACAGAGGGAATTCTCCTCTACCAGTTTAATCTGTGCTTGCATTCCACCGACAGCTGACCCAACAGTAGTATGTGACATCATATAAGTCACTGTTGCTAGGTTGGAGTGTGAGCACCCCAAGGGAATTGTAACTATAGCTGGTAACTTTAATCATGTCAATCTGGACTCTACATTACCAGCTTTATATGAGATTGTTGACTGTCACACATGGGAAAACAGGGCAGTGGATCTTCTCTACGCTAACATGAAAGACGCATACAAAGCCATCGCCATTCCCCACTTGGCAATTCTGCTCACAATCTGTCCTTGTTAACACCACTGTATGTCCCAGCAGTGCAAAGGCAGCCTGTCTCCACAAGGAGTGTTAGAAGATGGTCACAGAAAGCCAGTGAGACCTGCATGACTGCATTGAGCATACAGATTTGAATGTGCTGTTTGAACCACACAAGGAAGGCATCAACAAAATCATGAACTGTATTATTACTTAAATCAATTTCTGCCATGACACCATTATCCCATGAATTCAATTAAATTCAATTTTATTTATATAGCACTTTTAACAATGGTCATTGTCTCAAAGCAGCTTCACAAAATAACAAAAAAAATTAGGGAAGTGTGTATGAGTGAGAAAAAATGTGTTTAGATAATAATGAGATTGTGAGATTGTCCCTGATGAGCATGCAGAGGTCGACGGCGGCAAGAAAAAACTCCTTGAGATGGCAATAAAAAGAAACCAGACTCAACAGGGAACCCATCCTCATTTGGGTGATAATGGATAACAGGAATTATATAACAACATCATGTGTGTTAGGCTGCTGGAAGTTCAGTATAACAGAAGTTGTCCAAGTTATCATGAAGCACAGGGATGAGTCAGCAGGTGCAGAGAGCTCAGGAGCAGCATGTGTAGATCCAAACCATCAAGATCCTCGCAGAGTTGGCCTCTCTCTACTGGAGCTGGAACAATCTCCAGATGCCTTGTGATGGGTAGAGAACGGAAGAACAGTTGGAAAAGAATTTGTGTCGATGCCGTTCAGGATATTAGCAGCACTAGATAGGAGTGTCCATTTAGATGTACTGGAGTACAAGGTTGTGGAATTAATTATGCACATGCCAGATTAAAGAGATGTGTCTTGAGTCTACTTTTAAACTAGTAGACTGTGTCTGAGCCCGAACACTGTCTGGAAGGCTATTCCAAAGATTAGGATCTAAATATGAAAATGCTCTACCCCGTTTTGTAGATTTTGATATTCTGGGAAATACCAGAAGTCCAGAGTTTTGCGATCTTAGAGAGAGTGGTGTATGATAATGTGCCAGAAGACTGGCTAGATATGTGGGAGCTAAAGCATTTAGAGCCTTGTACATAAGTAATGCCTGTTTGTAATTAATTTCTAAACTGAACAGGTAGCCAATGCAGGGATGAAAGTCTTGGGGTTATATGATCATATTTTCTTGATCTAGTGAGAACCCTGGCAGCTGCATTTTGGACTAACTGTAGCTTGTTTATTGAGGATGCAGGACAACGACCTAGTAATGCATTACAATAGTCAAGTCTGTAGGTCATGAATCCATGAACCAGCTTTTCTGCATCAGATATTGATACAGTAGAATGTTCCTAAGCTTGGCAATATTTCTTGGAAATAGGTGGAAAGGTGGAAAAAGGCTGTTTTTGTAATATTGGAAATATGATTTTCAAGAGATATATTACTGTCTAATATTATGCCCAGGTCTTTCACTATCGCGCTGGTTGTAATAGTACATCCTTCTAAATGCAAGCTGAATTGTGAGAGCTGTTGTGTACTAGTTTTTGGGCCAATAAGTAATATCTGATTTTGGGAAAAAGAAAAATATCGGTTATCCAAAGTTTTATATCTTGGACACACTCAGTTAATCTAGACAACTTGGGTATTTCGTCTGGTTTGGTTGAGATGTACAACTGGGTATCATCAGCATAACAATGGAAACTAATCCCATGTCTTCTAATGATGTTATCCAAGGGACACATGTACAAATGTGGCCATTAAGAATGCACACTTTTTCCCGCGAAAGCCAGCAATTTGTCTCGAGCAGTGCTCCGGAATCCCACAAGCACTATTTAAGAATTTAAGTAAATGTGTGTTGATTGTCAAAATGATTGTTTCTCAAATCCAACTAGAGGATTGGCTTGTGACAATCGATCTCAAGGACGCATATTTCCATATAGAAATATTGCCACAGCACAGGAAGTTCCTGAGGTTCGCTTTTGGGGGCGAAGCTTACCAGTATTGGGTCCTTCCATTTGGCCTAGCTCTGTCACCCCGCACATATACAAAATGCATGGATGCAACTCTGGCTCCTTTATGACTCCAGGGCATCCGTATTTTGAATTACATAAACGACTGGCTGATTCTGGCCCAGTCTTAGGAGCTAGCGCTTCGACATCGGGATGTCGTCCTAGCCCATCTTCATTCTTTAGGATTGAGACTCAACGCCACAAAAAGCGTTCTCCTTCCTGTTCAGAGGACAACATATTTGGGTGTCACATCGGATTCGGTCACAATGCGGGCACAGTTGTCTCCTGCTCGTGTCGAATCCATTCTCAACACCCTGAAGGAAATCAAGCTAGGCCAGAAGGTGACTGTTTATCACTTTCAGAGA
>QMIH01003142.1:0-26829 GCA_003987875.1 Clarias batrachus
TGTTTCAGTGACTTATGGTGTTACTTATTTTATTTCTTTATATAGAACCACATATCTGTCCACCTGTTGATTAACATGTGCAATGCTGGAATAAAGAGAGTGTTTTAAGGARAACAAAGACTTGTGCATTCTAACCGATGCCCCACAGTGATCATAACTCTAAGCTAGCAACTCAAACCTGATACTTCATTACAGCCAGACCAAATTTCCCGTTCACCGCTGAAGTAGTTAAAGACGAAGTAAAACAAAGAATACAAAAGTGTATGTAAAAGTTGGCCTAAAACAATATTGTCTCCAATGCTGAAGCAAACATTATTTTGTCTTTGTTTTAGTCTTTTCGCTGAATACATCGCGCTCTGAGGTGAACACATGCAGACCCCCAGTTACTGTAATCCCTCTTCTCACCTTTCATTCACAATAGGTGTGAAGTTATCAAACCGGTTTCGCTGATGGGGGAATTGGCAGAATTGAGGGGTTTAAAAAGAATTAACAAGACCGAGCAGACGCCTCTGCCTAAAATGTATTTTCGCCAGCACAATGAACTGAAGGACGTATTCTTTTCTTGTTTTAATCTGTAATATTGTGAAATAATAAGTGAAATGTATTTCGCGTATATGCTTAAATATTCCTTTTTATTTATGGACATGTGTATTGTGTTTGATCTGAATTATTGCGAGACGCGATGACTTTCTGCCATTTTTATCGATAAATCGAACGGGTTTATCAGCCTTTTGATCAAAACGCTGCCTTTTGTAAAGTGAAAGTTTACAGACAAATCGGGGTTCACGTGCGCCGATGAACAGCTTCATTTCAGTCATAAATCCACATAAAATCCACATTCCAGCTATTATTTCCAGCCCTGGTCAAATAATGGATGAAATGCTGGACACAAACAGCAAGAAAACATTATTATTATAAAAAGCCCAAAGCACTTCGTGTACATATAAAGAATATTTACAAAAATATATAGATTTTTGGTTCATTCGTGTCTTCTGATGGTGCTCAATGTCGACACATTTTTACGTTTTAACGAAGATATTTTGTCATATTCACGTATCAGGACATTCGCATAGTTAACACTAACTGAACAACAGGTCTTTACTTCATAATACACCTGTCCTTCAAAAGAAAAATTACGCAAATACGCTAAATATATTTCACTTAATTATTACAGATTAAAACTAGAAAAGAAGACGTGCTGAGCTTCAGTTCATACAGAATGTCTAGGAAGGAAACTGTTGTCGTTATTTTACAAAATCTGAACATATTCAGTAAATTTGTGAATTACACAAAGTATTTGTAACGACGCGGGTCACAGAGTCGCGCTTAAACTGTTCAGAACGGGCAGATCCGCAGGCTGCTACCGTGCGGAGGTCTGAACAGCCACCGGCGCGGACATTTATACACGCGACTGCCAGACAGACTAAGCAACAGTTCAGCGTGCGCGCTCAGTTTACTAGTGCCACAACCCTCCGCTCTCTCTCAAATAAATAAGGGCATAAGCCCCGAGAAGATACAAGTTTTTGCTTTAGTTTCCAGAGCCCGTCCGTTCTCACGTAGAGACGGCAAAGCTCTGTTTATTTTGTGTTTTCAGTTTCCTTTTGCTTCCGTTTAAATTGTTAATTAATAATCCCACGCCATATCCAAACGGAAAGGTCTTCCCGTGCGTGTGCCCAGTGTCTTACCTAAATCTTGAGCAAAATGGCAAAAAAAAAAAGAACGTAAACTACTTTGCTTGGATTTCCACTGACGGAAACAAGTTTTGAATATCTTTTTAATATACCTACAACTTAAGTTACAACTTTTTCAGTTAAGTTTGTATGCCAAAAATGCTTTGTATGCCTATGCAAATTTAGKTTTTTTTTATTAATCACAATCTATGACGATGATACTGTAATAAATTTTATTTAAAAAATATTTTTTAATTGATTGACAGCACTAATATATACATTTTTTGTCCAAAAATATTATCTAAATTGTAATAGAAGACAATTCAATTGGCACTCAAACAATAGATTTGTCTATGTTTTCAGTAGCTGATTTACATTTTTAAAAAATTCCCATTTCTTTCTCCTTTCAGCCCCCTCTTGTCATTTGCAGTTTAGCCTGGCTGTTTTTAAAACTGATATTGTTTTTACATCAGGGGATATTTATTAGGAACAATAGGAATAGGCATTTTAAGGAGGGATGAAGAAAAGAATGGGAAGAAAGGAGAGTGGAGGTGCACTAACATGTTCAAGAGCAGTGGCCAGTTGACATAAAGGGACTCAGGTGGCGAGCAATGATGGTGGTAGAGGAGCAAAGTGGACTTGCATGGACAACTGCAGTAATCATTACTTGTTGAAGAAACTGCTTGTTATATTAGTTGTGTTGAACCTGTTTGACTGATTTATTCCAAGCAGCTGAAAAACAAACAAAAAAACACCAAGAAAAAGATGAATTTTCATTGGCGGTTAAATAATTTGGAGTGCAATACACACTATATCCAGACTCCAGACCCCAGTAGTGGTCCAGGTCCCCATGTGGGCAGGAATCGCAGAGTCTGTGTTTGACATAGTAATGGTCCATCTGTATCTTGCCTTTTTTTTACACCTTACACCCTACTGCTCGCTATACAATAGGTTGCTGATCATTTTTATGGTCACAACTGTTAATAAAGGGAAAAAAAACATAAGCATGATAACACAATAAAATTATTGTATATTATCATCAATAACTATTGACCATGCATAAAGACAACAATTTTGTTATTGTCTTTGGCTTTTGTAATGTTATACAACAATTTATACTTTTTGCAATAAGATTTACATTTACACCAAATTACATCTGTGAGCTACATAAGGCAGTATTTTAGGCGCCAGGAGCTAAAGTGTTTGTGCTACATAACATTATAGATAGCAGTCCACAAATGGTCACCATCAAATTTAAGTCATCTAGAGCAGTTCTGCAAAGAAGACTGGGCCACATGACGCATGCCTCCTGTTCTGGAGTTCCTGGTCCTACACCAAGCTACTCCCCATCGACCAGCACCACTCACCTAGGTGCCTCTGAAACCAATGTTTTGCTTCAGGGAGTAAAACTATCCGCAGTGCATACTTTCAAACTGCTTGCTGAACAATTGTTACTTTATCTAAATATTTAATATGGCAATAAAATGAAAGACATTTTGTTCATGATTTAATATCATGAATTGAATTCTCCTGTAAATACATGCTGTACATACTACACACCTTATCTTGTAGTTTGCCCTCATTTTGCATATGTTTATATTGTGAAGTCTGTGTTTGAAAGAAGTGTGAGTCTGCGTGCTGAGTTGGAACAGACGAATGGAAAGATCGACAGAACTCAATTTCCTCAGAGAAGACATGAAGGAATTATTTTGTATTTTCCTTCTGGTAGGAAGTTGTGGCTTGGGTAAAGGTATGATGATAGAATATGTTTACCTTCCTTACAGACTATACTGGGAAGATGCTCTGAAGTACTGCAAAGAATACTACAGTGATCTAGCTACCTTCAATACCCTGGATGAACAGCAGCAACTTATAAAGTTTTTTGGTTATAAAAATGATCCAGTTTGGATTGGGTTGCACAGAGAAAATGGCAACTGGCAATGGTCTAATGGAAAGACAGTTTCCTTCTCAGCATGGTATAATGGTTTTCCTGGATCTGGCTGTTTCGCTACAGCAAGCCCAACTGGAGAATTGTATGACTGGGCTTATTTGTATCAAGGACAATGGCAAAACACATACCATTGGTCCACTTTTCCTTTCTACTGTTATAGACATTTGATTTTGATAAATGAGCTTAAGACATGGGACGAGGCTCTTCAGTACTGCACTACTTACTACACTGGCTTGGCCTCTTTGCCGGATGATACCCGAGTGCGTCAGGCAAAAATGGAGCTCTCACTGACCCAGACAGACAGTGTATGGACCGGCCTGCACTTTATGGATGGAATATGGTTTTGGCTAGACGGCGAGCCAACAGAGAACCTGGACTTACTGCCATCATGTCCAGCTCGACCATATCACTGTGGAGCAGTTAACACCCTAATAAACAGAGTGGAGAACCAAGACTGCAACAAGAAGCTGAATTTCATGTGCTATAAGAAGTGAGTAATAAATGTCCAGAACAAATCAGGATTTCTTAAATGTATATCATAATGACACAATTGTGTTGTTTCTCTGAACTGTATATTACATCTGTTTCATCTAAGCAAGGTTTGTGAAGAATAGCCAGTAGTCCTTCTTTTTTATTAAGTGTTATCAGATACACTATATTATTGAGTTGTCATAGTAGTAGACCGATTTGACTGATTTCTTCAATTATTTAGTTTTACACCAAGACCAAGAATATCTTAGGATTATTTCAAATGTTATAATGGTTACGCAAATAAAAATAGGCAATTATTATTAACATTTAATCATAGGTCAAATATTTTAAGTTAGATTATGTTCATTAAATTAATGTTATTGTCAAAATTAATGTCATGATATTAATGTTTATTATTTTTTTTTTTTTTAACAGTTAAATGGATCTTCGGCTGTACCTCTGCATTACAATTACCTCTGCCTCAAGTGTCAGTTTCGTTCATCATGAACCACACACTCTAGATGCATTCAAATATACAAGACGCTGTACGCTCGATGAATAGATGCCTTTCCACAAGAAGAAATCTCGATTACACGCACAATACAATTTATTTTATTGTCTAAGGAATGTCTGATGTTTACACAAAAATAAGTGTAGTGCTTTATTTTGTTTATTTTATTGGTGGAGGGTAAACTTTTTCTCAATAGAAGTGAGATGTCTTGTCCAATCAGTGGTAAGAATCCACAACCTGTCCGTTACTGAAGGTGTGAGGATTATACGCAGAGTTTTTCAAATTCCTCAGCATGACAATATACTTCTTCTTACTAGACTTGTTTTTCTACTTCATTTTTACACTGTAAACCCGATTAAGTTGGAAAAACTCAAAATATTTGAGGTAATCAGTTACATAATGTTTTTAAAGTAATGATGTTTCCAATTTTAAATAAACAGAACTATCAATATTTGAATTTGTTGAACTTGTTGCAAATAAAGTAAATTCAATCCAGGTCGGAAATCGAACCCGGGTCTTTCGCATAGCAGGCGAGACACCTACCACTGAGCCACCAGTGCGCTTTAGATTTAAATTGGTGGAACTTTGAGGTAACAGTTACTGTTACTTAAATACTTATGATTACTTAAAATATCAAATTTGTTCAGCTAGTTTTAAATTAATACAAATAGGATTTGAGAGTATATATGCAACACGGGCAGCACTCACGTATTTAATAATTACTTTTATTTTAAATTATCTTTATTAAAGTTTGAAATTCTCCATAACCCTCTAATAAAAGCTCTTGCTCCACTTGACAAAAAAAATTGAGCTGCTCTTTTGCCATTTCGTCAGCCGATCAAAAGGGTGGTGATCAGTGTTTCTACTGTCGCTGCATATCGCACCAACGCGCAATAATCCTAGACAACTCAATCTAGCTATACTAATCATCAACAACAGGTGTGCTCGAAGAACCAAATTAGCCGCATCGTAATTAGCATGATGATCTCGTCTTAGATGTGTCAATTAATCTCGGATGTGTCAAGCGATGTACGAAGAACAGACCCCTGATTTGACTAAATTGTTGTTGTGTTTTCTCATTTGGTGTTTTGTTTCAAGATATGTCATAGTCTTTTCTGATTTGTTACATTGTTTTATGCATTGGTTTAGTTATTTTCATTTCGGTTTTGTTATTTTGTTATTAGGGATTTTTCATTTAGTTTTGAGATTTTTCATATTCTTTTGCACTTCTCGGCTACCATACAAATGTGGTTAAAATGTAGTAACTTCAATGTTATTCATGGTTAAATATGTTCTATTTTTTTACCTGTAGGCATGCACAAACGTCTGCCATTGTTATGTTGGAAGAATCAGAAAAGATTTGAATGCAGGCTTCAAGAAGAGCTATTTTGAGCAGGAATTCTTAAAACAAAGACTGGTGGATTAGAAAGCGGTTTTATCAACTTTCGTGTAAAAAAGCCTTTTATTTAGTCAAACATATTGAACCACAGAAGGTTTGATAGTAGTTGCCCTATTATTCTTTTTTTTTTCTTTTGCTTTGCATTGCCCTTCCTGTAAATATGACAATCAACTTGTGAATAAGGAATAGATCAAATGTAATAAATATGAAATGAATGATAATTTCATGTATTTGTGCATGTGACTACACATATGAATTAATTTCTGGTAATCTCAATACCATGCTTTCACCTGAAAGACTATTAAATACAATATTAAAAAGAAGATGATGAATATGTTCAGGATTTCACTTGATTATTCTGTAACTCCATAGACACACAAGTACTTAGTATGAATACAAAGTGGTGAATTATTACAGTGATGTACATTTACAAAATTGATTTCTGACACAGATTTTAGTACATTATTTAGTACATTATTCTATTGTGTTTAAGTTGTATTAGTCTGTGTGTGCATGATAGAGAAAAAGAGAGAGAGAGAGTTTTATTATGACTTGTGAGTTATGTGATAATTATGAGTGAGCAAATACAGTSTCATTACCTTTTCCTCAAGTACATTTGTCCTTTTTCTCTAGTAGAAATGCAAATGGATTGCTTCTCATTTTACTTGAGTAATTATTAAATTACAGTACCATGTTAGGATGAAAAAAATTAAAGTCCACAACTAAACTGTGCTTAAAACGATTCAGTGACTAGGAAAAATATTCTGGAAGGGGCAAGTAAGAACATTAATAAAGGAATAAATATATTTTCAATATATTTTAAAGAGTATTTTCACAGAAATGTATTTTTGAGCTTTCTTTAAAGTATAACTTTTGGGTTTTTTCTTCGCCCTTCATGTATGAAGAATCAGTCAGTCAATTTCTATGATTACAAGTTATTTTATTTACTTATTTAATTGACCAAACATTTAGAAACTATATCCAACATTCACATGCTTGAGCATAACCCAACCTCCGGAACAATCCAAAAAATAAATAAAAAATGCACCAATATCATAGTGTTTACAATACTGTACATGCCCCACAGTGAATTCCTACCACACAATAAAATCTATATCTCAACATGTGTACAACACATCATCAGATGAGGACACATATCTCAACAAAAACAAACTTCTACTATTTGCTATTTTAGTGAATACTACATTACACACTTATATGGTATAGATATCATGCACTTTCAGACATTTTCTTTTTTTAGATGTAAACTAACAGGGTTTCAAGTAAGATGTTTGCTGTGATGATCTCCTCAGAGTAATTAGGTCAACCTGGACATGACGACAATGAAACAGTGAGCCTTTAAAATAACAGCTGAGTGTTGACATTGTTGTTGATAATATTAATTACCTAATGATATATGCGTTATTTCACAGTTGTAAAAGCATCCAGTATTGTTATAGAATGTAGAATATATATCTAAACATGTATCCAAACTGTTAACTAGTGTGTTGAAACTTGGTACTGTACAAATGTATATCATGTTGAGCATGTTATCTTCTGGACATGTTTTTTCAATGCACAATGTTTGCACAGTTATATATTTTTAATGTTTGTTTGTTTGTTTATTTTTTACATAAATATCCTACCCTTATTACCGACTGCACATTCTGTACATAAATCACGCTCACCATTTACAGTACCACATTGTAAATAGGTCACTTCTACACTTTTGGCTAAATGCTGACTGCATTTCATTGGCTTTGTACACATAATTTGACCAATGACAATGTTGAATCTAGTCTAATGTAATATAATTCGATCCAATCTAATCTGATCTAATCTAATCCAATTTAATCTGATATCCTCATGGGGAATCCTTCTAGACTGATTACCTGAAAATCAATACACATGAAAGGTGCCTTTTGTTCTTTTAATGTTGTCACTCCCTCACTCCCTCATTATCTATATCGCTTAATCCTGTATTCAGGGTCACGGGGCCTGGAGCCTTAGGGCACATGGCAGGGTACACCCTGGACAGGGTGCCAATCCATCACAGGGCACAGACACACACACACACATACACTCACTATGGGCAATTTGGGAACACCAATTAACCTAAGTTACATGCCTTTGGAATGTGGGAGGAAACCGGAATACCCGGAGGAAACCCACCAAGCACGGGGAGAACATGCAAACTCCATGCACACAGAGACGGGAATCGAGCCTGGACCCTGGCGGTGCAAGGCGACAGTGCTAACCGCTACACCACCGCGCCACCCTTTTAATGTTGTAAATGCTGCAAATATATTAAATTGTTTGTACTTGATTAAGATATATTAAACTACATTGTATAAAGGTAAAAAGAATACAGGTTTGTTAAACTTTAAAGGAAACTCATAAATACATTACTATGAAAATATTAAATGTATTATAAATACTATATAATTACAATTTTGTAATTTCTAAGTAGATTGTCATTTGTGTACATGGATAACGTCAGTCTTGAAATTTAAATGTTAAATATTCTACTTTCCATTTTGTTTCTTGCCCCTTCCAAATATTTGTTTTCTAGTCTCTGAAGAATTTTAAGGCCAGTTTAGGTGTGAACTTCTAAATTTTAATTCTAACCAGATTTATGATATTATACTGATGTGTCCCTTAAAAGCACATTTTACAACCAGTCAAATGAGAAAAAACAAAAATTTAAAAATAACAAAAATTGAAAATATAAATGGATTATTTTTCAGTTCACGCACTCGACCCTGACCACACCTGATCCACCTGTCTGTTCTAATATGCAAGCACCCACACAAACATTATGTAGTTTGTTAGCACTAGATTGAAACATTTAACAGAAGAGCAAACTGGCAGCAGAGAGCAAAAAAGCAAGGGAGAAATTTAGTCCACAACCCCCCCTCCCTCCTCCCCCCAACCCCACTAGAAGAGAGCCCACGGTATCCACAGAAACAGTTGCAATTAAAGGGGGTATGCACACAACAAGAGAACACTATTGTATGCCATAAACGGCAAAAACAGTACTATGACAGGAACAGCCAAAACACAGCATTAACTCCAAGTGAGTACCACTCTCTGTTACCACCTCCTAAATGTAATGATGGTCCTTTGCAGAGCATCCGCGAAAGTATTCACATTGCTTCACTTTTTCCAATTTTGCTATGTTACAGCCTTATTTGAAAATGTATTAAATTCATATATTTTTTTCAAAATTATACAAACAATAACCCATAATGACAATGTGAAAAAGTTTGTTTGAAATCTTAATTAATTAAAAATAAAAAATGAAAAAATCACATGTACATAAGAATTCTCAGCTTTTGCCATGACACTCGAAATTGCGCTCAGGTGAATCCTATTTCAAAAGAAACCCACTTCTCTATATAAGTTCGCACAGTTAACATTGCACGTCAGAGTACAAACCAAGCCTTTGAAATAAGGCTGTAACATAGCAAAATGTGGAAAAAGTGAAGCGCTGTGAATACTTTCCAGATGCACTGTATATTCCATAATCAAAGCAAATTCTTAGAGTGTGTCACCTTTTCTTTAGATGTAACTACTATCAGCGACTACATTGCATATTAATAAGCTGTAGAGGTTATTAATAAAATTCCATTTAAAATTGAATCATAGTAATCATACAGTCTTGCCAATAATTTATCAGATACTTTTCCATGAGGAGATTGACTACCCCTTCTTAGTTTAGGAAAAAGAATCTAACTGTCCTGAACACTGATGAGAAAAAAAAAAATATTCAGGAAAGTTGTTTGCTTGTTTGTTTGTTTTCAAGTTTGTTTTTTAACAAAAAGTATGGCTTTCAATGGCATCCAGGAGAAAACACCACTGACAGAAGAAATGTTCTATATTACATAAACAACCGTTTAATGTAATGTCAGATAAGAGACTCATCCACTGACAATTCTGAAAAGTTTTAAGAGATACAGAGCTTGTCACGGAGTTTAACGTCGCTGTTCACAAAATCCTTAAACATTTCACAATTTGAATTTTTCTGAAGTTTAAAGGTCAGGAAAGTTTGGGCTCTGATGTGCGTAAGTGCAAAAGGTGTTTAGTGAGACTGTAACCAGTGACACACGTTTGCTAATGCTTCTGCACATGTATGCAAAATTGCGCATCACATATCTCACCACCCTGGTGTGTATTTTACTAAAAGATAACACTGTGCAGTCAGTGCAGAAAATGCTTTTTTTTGTTTGTTTGTTTTAAGTAATTCATATTACAAGTAATGTAAGGTATAGAATACTAAAATATTACGATTTTAATGAATCTGAAATTACGAAAAAAAATAATAACAAAAAAAATATTAAAACAGTTAAGGATTGTAGTCACAGAAAATGAAGTTAATGAAATTTAATTTGCAGAAATGGGTTGGGAGCCTCTGTAATACAGGTACAGTAAGTAAAAAAGAAGTACAATTTGACTTGAAAGTTTGACTTTTGAAAGGTTTTTACCTTTGTACTTAACAATAGAGGCATACGAATATATAAACATGTTGAATAGTTTAATTTAGATTTTCCTGCTGTGAATAGACAACATGTCTTCTCTCATTCTCAGTTTGTATAGTTTACTTTCATTTTGCATATGTTTAGAATGTGAGGTCAGTGTTTTGAAGCTGTGTGAGTCCGAGTGCTGAGTTGGCACAAACGAGAGGAAAGATCAACAGAACTCAGACCTTTTTGAGCAGAGATGAAGAAGTTAGTTTGTATTTTCTTTCTGCTAGGAATTTGTGACTTGGGTAAAGGTTTGATAAAAGAATACGTTTACTTTAACTTCAGATTAAACTGGGGACAAGCTCAGTGGTACTGCAGACAAAACTACAGTGATCTGGCTATCTTCAGTACCATAGAGGAACATCAGCAATTTGTAAACATTTTTGGCATGAACAGTAATCCAGCTTGGATTGGATTGCAAAGACAGTCAAGCAACTCAGACTGGCAGTGGTCGAATGGAAATACAGTTTCATTTTCAGCATGGTATCCTGGCTTTCCTGGATCTGTTTGTTTTGACATAACAAATGAAATCTCATTATCATATAACTGGGCATATTTGTTTCAAGGAAAATGGCTAAACACATATTTTTGGTCAGGTTTACATTTCTACTGTTATAGGAATTTGATTTTGGTGAAACAAAATAAGACATGGGAGGAAGCTCTTCAGTACTGCACCACTCAGTACACTGGCCTTGCCTCTCTGCCTGATTATACCCGAGTGCTTCAAGTAAAAGCAGAGATCTTGCTGTCTCAAACAAGTAGTGTCTGGACCGGGCTGCGTTTTGTAAATGGAACATGGTCATGGCTGAGTGGAGAGTCATTGGTTCCCCTGAATTCTCTGCCAATAAATCCAGGTTCATCTAATCGCTGTGGAGCCATTGACAAACAACTCAACTTAAACAACCAAAACTGCATCAACAAGATGAATTTCCTCTGCTACAAGAAGTGAGTAATAAATGTCGACAAGAAAAATGGATTTTATAAATGTTTATCCTAATGTCATTATGTTGTTTTTGTCTCAGAACATACATTATATCCTTGTCGGGTTTGTGAACAATAGCCAGGGTGTCCTCTTTTTTAAGTTTAGCATTAGTTAGAGTCACAAATGTTAGATGTATAATATTTTTGTTGTCATATTTCTATTTAATTTTTGTGAAAATAAATGGGTTTACTTCTTTATACATGCAAAAAAATTAGTCTAAAAAAAAAGAACAAAAAGGAAGTTTTAAAATTAGTGAATACCTAGGCTTTTTAAAAACAGCCAAAATATTATTCTTTAAAGAGTTGGATGATTGTCATAAAATAAAACTGTTAAATGAATGTTTGCATATTTTATACATCAGTAAAGATGCATAAAATGTTGCTACCATGTTCTCTCTCTGAACAGATGACTCTCCACAAGAAGAAATCTCCTGAAGGAATATTACGTGCAAGACACAAAACATTTAAGTTTCCTGAATATGATGTACTGTATCATCTGTTTAGCTTCTTTTATTTAGTAGATTATTGATAAAGAATTGAAACTTAATGTCAGGCTTGGATAAAAATTAGAGTAGTGCTTTTAGTTTGTTGGTGGAGGGTAGAACCTTGCCCCTGATACACAAGAGTTGTCGTGTCATGAGGTAGAGAGAACGAGATGAGGAATGATCTACATCCTCATGCAAATAATTGCCACTGAAGCAGAACCTGAGCATGTAACTAGGGTAATAGCCAGTTTGAAAGCATATGTTTATATTTGTGTAAAATATGTTCTGCTTTTGACTAGGAGCCATGGGCATGGGCATGAGTTACCTTGCAAGAGATGTAAAGTAGAAAAATAAACATTAAATAATAAAAGAAAAGAAAAGAAAAAGTCTTGTGGACTTTTTTTAACAGGATCAAGAAAATAAGGTTTCATAGTAGTAGCCCTGTTATTATAAAATTCTCTTTACTGTATGTTCCTCTTTTTTTTTTTTTTTGCTTTGCAGAGGCCTTGTTATAACATGATGTCATCATACCGACATCTACCCACATGTGAATAAAGTATAGTTTAAGATGTGTAGAGAAGATTTAGTTTAACATGTAAAAAATAAAATAATTCTAATTTCGTGTATTTGTGACTGTAACTGCACACATGAATTCAAATAGTGCACTTTTTATTTTCTAAATACAATGTACAAAAATGTGTCATGAAGACTGATTCAATCAGATATAGACATACAAACGTATGGAAAAAAACATAAGGGACACATTAAATTAAGTGTTTGGGTAGGTTCTATGGTGAGTTTTTATTTTATTTGTTTAAGTATATATTTGTTTTTTTGTGTGTGTTAGAATTAATTGTAATAATCATAATCTTTTTTTGATCATAGATTTTATTAAGTGTAACTTAATTTAAAGTGTCTGAAAAAAATACTGAAATTAAAACAAACGTGATATATTCATAAAGGATTTTGTTTGATTTTTTCAGTCACTCTGTATCTATATAAGTATTACAAGGTTGTATATGATGACACATACAGTATACACATATGCACCATGATGACATATATGCACACCTCTAATCTATAAACAATCTTTGGACGCATCCTATTCACTGCGTTCCATTTGCAATACCCGGTGTCCTCAAACACTTCCAACTCAAGTCTGTTCTTTGCGTTCTTGGAGTTGAGACATGGCATGGCGAACTTTCTGGTTTCTTCACTTCTGAAGCGACAGGCATGCCACTAAAAGCTGGCAGTATTCATGGCAAGTAAATATAAAGTTTTACCTACATTTTAAATGTTGTACAGTAGTTGTGGTAGGAGCAAGCTCATTTCCATTTTTTTTATTCTGTGCCAATAGTCGGCTATACTGTGTGAGAAAAGTGCATTAGCACACATAAATTAAATCCTAAATTTAATAAATGTAATCTTAAATGTAACTTTACATAAATTACTAAGTAATCTTCAATAAAGTTGTGTGTGAAAAGTCACACAACTTATGTTAGCATATTTTATAATATTTTATAGTTGTCAGAAGAAGTGATTTGTGTACAGTATGTTTATTGACATGTCTATTGTCTTCGGCCATTTATACACACGCGGTTTCCACGCAACACCTTAATTTATTTAAGGTTCATGGTGCCTCAGCACTTTGTGTGAATATTAGAGTAAGGTATCAGGGCCAAAGAAAGAAAGAACAGAAAAGACAGACAGAAAAATTGGGCTGTTCAGAGGCAAAGCTCCAGCCTCTGCCTGTCTAAGACGCCAGCGAGAGAGAGAGAGAGAGAGAGAGAGAGAGAGAGAGAGAGAGGACCAATTCAGCGTGCAGGTTCAGTTTAAGGTGATAGTGCACAGCACAAAAAAACTTATAACTCTGTCATAAGTCCTCTGTAAAGGCAACACCCCAAAATGATCTAAAGTTTTATTATTAGTTTCCAGAGACTCCTATTAGAGTAAGGTATCAGGTATCAGTGTAGATGGCAGAGCTCTGTTTATTTATTTATTTTCAGTTTTCTTTTGGTTTCCTTTTAAGTTTCTAATTAATAATCCTCCGCTATCTCCAAACGGAAAGGTCTTCCTGTGCATATCATAAGCAGTCTCATAAATCTTTCAACAATTTCGTTGACTCTGCGGTAGGGCTCATATAATATTATAACATATTGTGGTGTGGCTCTCATTGGGGGGGGGGGTATTTTGACCCTGCAGTTGGTTTATTCTTTGGAGAACTTCCTGGATTCTTCACGTCTGACTGGATCATGCTCACAACACTTAGTATTTTATGGTAAGTTCATTTTAATTTTTACCTTTTTTTAAAAGTAATTTGTGGTAGGAGCAAGCATATTTTATTGTTCAAATTAAATGCGATGTGGGAGTGTGAAGAGAAAGATGACATTTTATATACATCTGCATCCTTTTGAAATATTCAGTACAAGTTGTAAATGTATCACTTCAATATCCTATTAATCTAGGGTTTGGAGCACCGTATCCTGTTATCCCTCACCTGTTACATCTTGAGGTAAATTAGTCAGACATATACACTAAATTCATGTCCACATCCCATACATAATGTTGTGTATTTATAAAGGAAAACATGTTTTGCATTAAATCCCTATGTAGCTGTATGTCATTCACAAATAATGCTTGACTTAAATGTTAGTTATATTGAGACATTAAGTGATGGTGTGTAATCCCCAGGTGGACCAATATCGTTGAATATCTGCAAAATATAGAGATGACTGGAGCACTGTTCCATGTTTTGTGCCTTGGAGATGAGACAAGGGGGAACCTGACAGAACTTCGCTATTGTTGGGGGCAATGCTATTGAGACAGACTCTTTGGTGCAGGCTGTTGATCTATGTTTTAAAGTTTTTTTTTTTTTTTGTCTTTGCAGTGTCTTTTCACCTGGGACTTTTTCCAGCATACTGTAGATCAATTTGATGGACGTGAGTCATCATCTTTTAATTTTTTCAGGCCAACAGTTTTTTCAGCCCACATTTTATCAATAATATTTTTAAAAGTTTTATTGTTCTTGTTCATAATGTCCTTTTAAAAATAAATAAAATACTTAAACTAATAGTTAATTAAACATCTATATAAAATGTGTTTAAACATCAGAAAAAATAAATATTTCAAATCAGATTTACAGGGGCCTCTTGGTTTTATTCACCCTTAAAAATGCTGTTTGGGTTGTTTTTAWCCCAGCTGCTGGATAAATACTGCACCAACTGCCTGCTGGGTTAATTTAACCCAGCAAAATGGGTAAAATATTCATATTTAACTATAATGTTGGGTTAATTATACCTCACAAATAGGTTATTATTATTTTTATGTTTTACAGTACATGTCTATGGGTAAAACAGTTTAAACAGTTAAATTATTTTGATATACTGGTCTATTACAAAAAAAAACTAAGTTTTGCAAACCATACATATATGCAATAAACAACACCCAATTAATTGTACAAATCATAGAAAAAATATTTATTTATCAAAAGCACAAGATCATATAATACTAAACAAGTTCAACAGTGACATCATTACGATACTATTACTCAGAAGCACTAATGCCTGAGAGCAGTGCTGGTCATTATCTCCCAACATCAGGATGTAGGGGTTTGGCCTTGACACTTCAGCATGCAGGAGATATTCCACGTAGTGTTCGTTACAACCTTAGAAAGAAAGAAATTAAAGAAAGTAGAAGTTTATGGAAAAATTGAGAGGGTTGGCTTGTATGCATATTTGTAGGAAGATTAGTGTTTTGTAACACCCCAGCTTTTTATATATGGCTGCTAACACTAGCAACTTAGCTAAATGCTAGCCTTATGCTGGCCCTACAGTTAAAAGTTTAGCTTTCATTCATCACTTCACCATCTTCATACACCCTGCAAGCATTCTACAAAGAAAGCTAAAAAGCTCAGACATTTTTGCAGTTTCTTTCATACACAGGTTCTTTGGTTTGGCTAGCTAGCAGCCATTGTGAGATAAACTAGCATGATATACCACAGACCAGGCTGAAAGTTTGTAAGTTTGAAAGAGTGTAACGTTAACACGGTAACAGTAATAAATGTTACATACAGTGAACAAATTCAGTCAGAGGTGAGTGAAAGTGTGTATACAAACTTTATGTTTAACGTTCACATTTCCTCTTAAATGTGTGAGGAGGAAGACCAAAAAAACAGACACGAAGCTGACATAGCCACTGAATACACTGGTGAACTTCGGGGGAGGGGCGGTCTTGTCTGTCATGTTAGCCGTCACTAGCTAACCCAACTCCAACCCAGTAAACTGGGTTAAATAAAAAGTACCCAATTCCCTGTAAATAACCCAGAAAAATGACCCAAAAGAGGCAACCCAGCGTTTGGGTAGTAAAAACAACACAGCATTTTTTAGTGTGTTGTTTTACAAAGTGTGTCTGTAACATTTATTTTATATTTAATAAATTGTCACCTTATTCTGTCACAATCTATTTACATTATGTGAGGTTGTGTACATTTTGGGACTTTTTTTTTTTAAAACAAAATGGTTTTATCTACTAAATCAAACGGAATGTGTCAACCTAGCAAGAGTAAATTTTACCCACTGGTTGGGTCAAATAAAATATCCCAGACTTTAAAAATTTTTAGCCCAGCTAGAATGTCAGATTTACCCACTGGTTGGGCCAAATGAACAACTCAGAATTCCAAGTAAATGGTACAACCCGGCACTGAGTCAAAACAACCTAGCTTATGTTCTGTCCAATAGTGATCCAGCAGCTGGGGTCCGTTCTTCGTATGTCGCTTTAAACATCCGAGATGAATAACAGATCTAAGATGAGATCATCGTGCTAATTACGAGCACACCTGCTGTTGATGATTAGTATCGCTGGATTGAGTTGTCTAGGATTATTGCGCGTTCGCAGCTCAATTTTTTTTCTAAAGCGCAGCAAGAGCTTTTGTCTGGTTGTTTTTACTACCCAAACGCTGGGTTGCCCCTGTTGGATATTTTTTTTTAACCCAGCTTGCTGGGTTGGAGTTTTCCTGCTGAAAAAAAAACAGCATAGACCAGCATAGCTGGTTAACATTATACCATAGCATACAGCATACAGTATGTTGTGTTTTGGTGCTGGTATGCTGGTGACCAGCATACATTTTGCTGATATGCTGGTGCTGGTATGCTGGTCACTTTACTGATGCTGGTCCACAGCATACCAGCATATATTTTGCTGGTATGCTGGTGACTAGCATTATAGTGCCATGATACTATGCTGTTCACCACCCCATTTAATGTTGGTATGGTATAAAAGCCATAATACATGGAAGGTTGTCATCCAATATGTAAAATATAAAACAAAATCAGTATAAAATCAGCTTTATTGACCAACACAAACAATATTAACATTGTGTAATATGTAACAATACAGTATATACAATATGCACGTTTGTAACAATATGTTAATTTAACAATAAACAGCAAATAGGTTTTGATAAAAAAAAATAAAATAAATAACAAAAATAAAACATGAGACCAACCTCTCAGGGACACTTTCACATAGTTACTTTCACACCACAGGAGTGTAAATGAGTGAGCTTGGCCCTCACTCATTGTTTAAGGATCTGCAGGTTTATGGGTCTTGAAGTAGTTCTGACATGTCCTGACATTTGTGCATTTTTCTTACTTATGATCATATAAATGTCACCTCCTTCACCTCGTGCAAAGTAAATTTCCAGAATTGAGGGAAGAGTGACACAGATGGTCTTAATCACAAAAGGCACATTTCTGGCATACTGTAAATATGGCCGTGCAAACAGACATTCAGGGTAAAACAGTGGGAACAGGAACAGTGCACTATGAAGAAAGGAAGTTAGGTTTGTAAAAGCCCACTTTTACATCCTATACACAGTTGTACATCTTTGTGAATCTCTCAAAAAGCAGTTCTTGTTTAACTCAAGACACAAGTGAACATTGCATACCTGGCATTTCCATGGTGTTTTTGGCTGCTTACCATAAACTGATTTGCAATTCACACAGACCCTGTGACCAGCATTCATGGCATCTGAGTTCGGTCCATGTGCTGGTTGTTTGCAGTCACAGGTGAAGGCTTATGTGGCCAACCGCTTAAAAAAATACAAGCGATCCGTCCTGAATCCAGACCCCAGTTTTGGTCGCAGTTTCCATGACATAGTGATGGTCCATCTGTATCTTGCCTGCTTGTTTGCATTTGGTCTCTATAAAACAGGTGGCTGATCATTTTAATGGTCACAACGTTTTATAAAAAAGGAAAAAGAAACATAAGCATGATGATAATAAAATTACTGTCAATAATCATGAATAACTATTGACCATGCAAAGACAACAAACTTTTGCAATGTTTAGGCAACAGGAGTTAAGTGTTTATGCTGAATAACATTATAGATAGCAGTGTCATAAGCTATCTATAAGCTATCTACCATAACATGAAGCTATCCAAAATGGGGTGAATATATTATAAACATTTACCAGCTGTAATCTACATACTGTAAGGTATTAGCTTAGCCACCTGTGAGCTAACCTTTTTGTGCTAAGCTACATAAGGCAGTATGTTAGCATGATTTAGCAGTGTTATCTACATGCTGACCAAACCATATAAGTGACACTAAATGACAACGTTCCGCATAAACTGGCAAAAGCATGTGAGAAAATGAGGAAAACTAAATTAATATTAGTTTTATATGATCAGAATAAGGATTATATAAGATTTAAAAACTTACCCATGGTAACAGCTTGCTGTATTCTCCCCCTTCGTTCTCTGTTGGAGTCTCAGTGTTATGAGGTAAATCTTAACTCCTCCCACTGTCCAGAACATTCTGTAGAGCTTCAGAAACCTGTACAGCGCCTAACATATTCCACACGCACAGGAAAATTATCGGCTCTACTCTGTGTGTGTGTGTGTGTGTGTGTGTTTGGGGGCGTGGCCTTGTATGTAGATTACCCTGACTGTTTCCATGTGAACAGCGTGTGGGCGTGTCCTGTCTCAGGTCATTATCAATGTGGCAGAAAGACKGTATCCCTCCTTAGATTCATATGGATTACATAAACTGAGAACATTTATTTTTTAATAAACTTGCTACATTTAAAAGTAGACACTTTAAGCTTTCTATAGATATATATGTATAGATATATAGATATATGGATATGTGCGTGTTCATTTTAGTGACGCATTTCAAAAAGATTTTCTGGGAGACTGAGACGCCAGAAAGCGCACCCTGTTTATTTTCTTTATTTTACAAAAGCACAATGTATTATTGATACATGAGTCTACAGTACATTAACAAATAAAGACATAAATCGATACATTACAGGTATATGTATGGTTAAAAATAGAACATTTTAAGTTATTTTGACGGTTACCAAAAAAAATGCAAGTGGTCCCCCGCATTTAAGAGGAAATATAAACGTTAAATACAAGGTATGTATACACACTTTCACTCACCCATGACTGAATTTGTTCACTATATGTAACATTTATTATTGTTACCATGTTAAAGTTACACTCAAACTTTTTTTTCAAAAAGTTTTGAGGTAGAATAGCATGCTAATTTATCTGACAATGGTTGCTAGCTAGCTAGCCAAACCAAAGAACCCCACCCGTGTATGAAAGAAACTGCAAAAATGTCTGAGCTTTTTAGCTTTCTTTGTAGAATGCTTGCAAGGTGTATGAAGGTGGTGAAGTGATGAATGAAAGCTAAACTGTTACCTATAGTGCCAGCATAACGCTAACATTTAACTAGGTTGCTAGTTAAATGCTATCATCATGCTGGCACTTTGTGTTATGCTTTTTATATATGGTTGCTAACGCTAGCAACCACATATAAAAAGCTGAGATGTTACAAAACACTAATCTTCTTACAAATATGCATACTAGCCAACATTCTGGATTTTTCCATAAACTTTTACTTTCTTTAATCTCTTTCTCTCTAAGGTTGGAATAAACACTGTGGAATATCTCCAGCAGTCTGAAGTGTTAAGGTTGAACCCCTACATCCTGATGTTGGGAGATAATGACCAGCACTGCTCTCAGGCATTAGTGCTTBTGAGTAATAKTATCGTAAYGATGYCRCTGTTGAACTTATTTTGTATTATCTGATCTTGTGCTTTTGAAAAATAAATATAAATATTTTTCTACGATTTGTACAATTAATTGGGTGTTGTTTATTGCATATATGTATGGTTTGCAAAACTTGGAGTTTTTTTTTTTGTAATAGACCAGTATATCAAATTAATTTAACTGTTTAAAATGTTTTACCCATAGACATGTAAACCATAAAAATAATAATAACCTATTTGTTAGGTAGAATTAAAACAGCATTATAGTTAAATATGACCTATGGATTGAATATTTTACCCATCTTGGTGGATTAAATATTTAACCAGCAGCTGGATTAAAAACAACACAAACTGGGTTGTTTTTAACCCAACCTTTTTAGGGTGTATCTAATGTAGTTTTGCAGACATTTGTATTTATTTTGCTTTTGCTAATCCTTTGCATGAGTTCAAACATGCAGGAGCATGAAAAGGTGTGAACTGTGCTCCAGCTTTTTGCAAGTCATATTTGAATGGAAATACTGAACCGTTTACACTGGAGAACTTTCTAGAATGGAGTATGTGTTATGAAATGTGATCAAATGTGCAACAGAAATGATTACTTATGAAAATAAGTAAAAAATAAAACAGTAAAACTCAAGACTATATTTAATACTTAAGTATCAGCATTTCCACACACAAACAGTATGAAGAGTGGGGACTAAACAGTTGTGTAACCTTAACAAAATGACTTAATTGTTAGTAAAAAGGCTTTGTTGGGAATTTGTTGGGAAGCGTAAAGAACTGACTGGGGAACATTGAAAAAGTGCATGTGGTCTGATTACAGTCAGAATGTATCCTGTTCTAGAGTTATGTGCGCATACATCAGGGTAAGAAGAGACGTGAACAAAGATGCACCCATCCTGCCTATGTGCCCAAAAAAGGAAGTAAACATACTACCTAAATATTAAAAGACCATATTTTTACATCATTGCTTTTTTTCCACTGATGACACAAGCAAATTACAAACTGAAAATGCCAAAATGATTCTCTCAAATTGTAAAAAATCTTAGAAAGATTAACCAAATAATGTACTCATGTTGTGCTTTTTGTCAAATATTTGCTAGCCATGCTGATTGCTCATGAGACTGCCTCTATGTCGGTTGAAGATCTTTTGCATATCTCAGATGATATCTCTTTTGATGTTATCTCTTTTTCATGAAGATCTTTTGCGTAGCTCAGATTTGCATCTTATTTTTACACACTTTGTTTTTTGTGCCATCACATCTCTTACTAAACATCAGTGTAAGAAGAGCAATTATCACTCACTCACTCATCATYTATACCGCTTAATCCTGTATTCAGGGTCACGGGGGGCCTGGAGCCTATCCCAGCAGACTTGGGGCACATGGCAGGGTACACCCTGGGCAGGGTGCCAATCCATCGCAGCCTGAAAATTAAAGAGGAATTGTCATACCTCATTTACCCATTTCTCTACAGTATATACATACATACAGTCCTGTGCACACTGTATTCTGTCCTAGATGTGCGTTCTGTCTCCGCAGCACTGACGGATAGCTAACAGTTAGAACTCAGAAGAAAAGGGGAGGCAGACGCAGGTGCAAAGTTTGATGTATTATATTGATATATTGTTTCCTCTTCCTTTTCTTTATCTTATTCTTACTCTTACTGTAAAACTGAAACACAGATTACAAATGTATTGTTACAAAATATTCACAAATAATGCAAATGAATCTCCATAATTTACAATGTTCTATAAACACTCATAACATTCGGTTCTACTTAGTATGGCTATCACTGTAGAGAATTTCGTTTTTTAAAGTTTTAAACTTATGAAATGTACATCTTAAATTTACACATACATTTCTACAAACTTTAAAAAAAAAAAAAAAAACGTAACAAACTACAGACAAAGCCCTTTAAAAGGCACAAAACACAAAGAAAACAGAGAGAAGACTTATTGCGTAACCGCACGCGAAAAAAAAAAAAAAACTCTTGAACACTGCAATTACTTCCTGATTAACCTTTAACCCAAGAGTCACATGGTCTAAATCAACCACTAAGAAATTAGCTTAAATTATCAGGCATCTTTTGTTGTTACACTGAACAGAAACAAGATGGCGCCAGAAAATTAAAAACAAATGTGCGCCATGACACTCTGTATTAGGCACCCTGTTGTTTTTCTTCTTGATTGTTTGTGTTTTATACAAGTTTATTTTATAACTTTATTATTATAAGATTTCCAAACAGAAATATTTCAGCAAATAATTTTAATATCTTTAAAAACATATATAGTTTAAAGCAAGAAAAGAAAGCACTAAGTAGAAGAAAAAAAGAAACTTTTGGGGGTTTTTATGCATGAAAAATAAACAGGTACAACAAAGTTCTCAGAAGGACCATTGCTGGTTCAGCCAGATGTTGAGTAAAACCAGAAAACAACTAATGTTCTAATGAATCTGCACAAACTGTTCCTAATACTATATTTTTAGCAAAAGGTTGACATATCATTTGTTGACTCTTTTTTTATCAATTATTATTAACTGCTTTTTGTAGCTTTTTTGTTGTTGTTGTTGTTGTAGTCTGATTTTTGTAGTCAATTTTTAAATGTATAAACTTTTTTTAAGCCACGCCTGCTCTATAGCAGATATTTTACTAAATATGACTTTTTTTGCACAGTCCTGTATATAATTATAAATTTACACATTTGCACATTTGGGCGTTATTCCCTAATTTTCCAGAATGTTTACAGTTCAGTTTGAACATTGCACTTTTAAAGCCAAATTTTGTATCTCTGACATGTCAGTAATGTAATGCCCTATTTTTAAAATCCCACCAACCACCAACAAACTAAAAGCAAACCCTCAAATGGTCAAATTGTGTAATACCTACAGAAACAATAATATAAAATATTTCATAATACTAGTTCATGATTACTGCAACATCTTCACAAAATAATGCCTTAACAAACCCCACTTAGGTGTATTGTATTTAAAGTACAATTCTGAGACAAAAACAACACAATCATCATTTGAGCTAGACAATTATTGCTCACTTTTCATAGCAGATGAAATTCAGCTTCTYGTTGCAGTCTCGGTTCTCCCAGATGCTTGTCAGGCTCTTTAAAGCTCCACAGTGATAAGGGTGAGCTGGACATGATGGCAAGAAATCCTGGTTCACCACTGACTCTCCACTCATGAAGCGCAGGCCGGTCCACACATTGACTGTTTGGGTCAGCGCAATCTCTGTTTTTGCCTGAAGAATTCGTGTAGCATCAGGGAGAGAAGCCAAGCCAGTGTGGTTTGTGGTGCACAACGAAAGAGTCTCTTCCCATGTCTTATTCTCTTTCACCAAAATCAAATGTCTATAACACAAAAAAGGATATGTTTTCCAACTATTGTAATTTCCCCATGTGTCTTGTACATAGTTTTAAAAAATGCAGTCAAGTGTCCCATATGAAGTAAAAGACTTTGGATAGCCTGAAGACCATGACAAAAAAAAAACTGCCTGTCCATTAGACCACTGCCATTTTGTGTACAACCCAATCCTAGCTGGATCATAATTGTTTGCAAAAATGTTTACAAGTTGTTGCTGTTTATGTTGTGTGTTAAAGGAAGCCAAATCAATGTAGTATTTTTTGCAGTACTCTTGTGCATCTTTCCAAATGGCTCTATCAGAATGATAAATATATTCAATTATTCTACCATTAGCCAATTGGTAAGAATAGAAAACATGCATGATGTTTGCTCTAAAATATAGTGGCAAAAAAAAGTATGTGAACCTTTTGAGAATTTCTTGATTTTTGCCTTACTGTGTTTTAAAATGTGATCTGATCTTCATCTAAGTCTTCGTACAAGCATCTAAGAATATTGACAAACATATGTGCCTAAAATAATAACACAAAAAATTTCTGATATTTTATTTTTCATTATTATAGTCTTTATTGAGAACAACCATAAAAACCTAATTGTGCTAGTGGAAAAAGTATGTGAATCCTTAAGTTAATGCCCTCAAAAAAGCTAATTGGAGTCAGGTACTGTATAAGCATACCTCGGGCTTGTTAAAAAAATTTAGTTTGAAGGCATGGACTAAAGCTACTTTTACTGATAAAAAAATAACCTTAACTTTTTGAGTCTGCACAAGAAGAATATGCTATTATATTAAAAGAATATGAAAAAAAATTAAGCTGGAAAGGTTTACAAAGCCATTTCAAAAAGACTTTAGAAATCCGGCAGTATACAACATATTGAGACACTTTGGGACTGTGGCTACTCTATCAAAAAGTGGCTGCACAGCCAAAATGATCCAAAGAGCACAACGATGACTCATCAATGAGGTAAAGAAACAACCCAAAGTTTTTAAAGGCATTATTGAAACTTGCTAACATATGTTCATAAATCTACAGTGTAAAACATTTAACAACTAGTGTGTCCGTAGCAAGACACCACAAAGGTGTTAGGAACCACCACTAGAGGGCACTGTTTGTTTGTCCGTCTTGTAGTTCTTGTTGGTTGACTCAGTTTCCCAGAAGGGACCTCGGTCCGGTGATGAGTGCTCATCTGAATCAAGGTGCCTCATTAAACGTTTTATAAATAGCAGTTTGTTCTGGTAAACTGGATCGTCATGTGGGCATTCCTTTTGTTTGGTTTAGTTTCTTTAAGTTTATATTTTGGTTTATGTTTTGTAACCTTGGTTTCAAAAGGGCTCTAGTTTTGGTTTTCTTTATATTCTGTGTGTAGATGGATTCATGGAGCTGCCTTGTTCCGTGTTTAGTTAGGTTGTGTATCCTCCTGTGTAAGTACTGTTCTGTGTATCCCCAGTGTCGGCCTTCTCGTGTAGTTCTTTGTCTATGATGTCCCTTATCTGTTTAGATGCGTGTAGCCACATGAGGGCCTCTCCGCTAGCGGGGTTAGCTGCTAGTAGGCCTTGGCTGCTAGTAGGTTTAGCCTCCAGTGGGATTGACTGCTAGTGGTTCTGGTCGCTAGTAGGTTAGCCGCTAGTTTGGAATAGCCTCATGTGTGCCTTGCCTCTTGTGTTCCGGTCCCCTCGTAGGTCAGGACTAACCCGGTTAGCCACTAATCCAGTTAGATACTAACCCGGTTAGGTAATCATTCCTTACATCCATATTCCATGTAGCTCTCACCGCTCTCACATCTACAAAATTGCAGTTTCAATGGAATTTGCTGGCGGTCAAGGCTTTTAAGGAACTCAAAGGTCGTTTCACCTCTGCCCCTATCCTCACCTTCCCTGACCCAGCCCTCCAGTTTGTGGTCGAAGTGAACGCATTGGAAACAGGTGTTGGAGCCATTCTTTCCCAAAGGTCCTCCAAGGATAATAACTCCACTCCTGTTTCTTCCTCTTTTGTCRACTTTCTCCTTCTGAACACAATTATGGCATCAGAGACCAAGAGCTGTTGGCCGTCAAGGTTGCGCTTGAAGAATGGAGACACTGGCTGGAGGGGGCAGAATATCTATTCTTGGTCTGGACCGACCATAGAAACTTGGAGTATTTAAGGTCAGCCAAGCGACTTAATTCTCGTCAGGCACGATGGTTCTTGTTCTTTTCCCGGTTCAACTTTACATTGTCCTACCGCCCAGGTTCAAAGATAGAAATAGAATCATCACTTTTAATTACAAGATTGGATTACATGCACTGGAATCTTTGACCTCACTAACGTGGAGTTGTGTGCTGCCTCCCTACACCGAGACACCCTCTACTGGCTGTAAGTGTTTTTTGCTGGATTATTCTCTCTGCCTCTCTCTGCTACTGGATCTCCGTGTTTTCTCCCTAGCGTCGCCCGTGACAATTTATCATAAATGTATAAGGTGTGGGGGTTATGTTTTATGTACAGAGTTATATATTGTATGTAGCCAACAAAGAAACATATGTAGTTTAACATAAGTACCTGATACATACAAATGTATGACAATTTTAATTATTTTTTTCCGGTGGTTTTAATGTTAGGGATCAAAATTATGATGAATGATAGTAAATTTGAGCATAACAGGAGGGTTAAGTAGTATTATGAAAATTACATAGATAAAAGAATGCATTATGTTTGCTGCAAAGCAAAGAGACCATCCCTTGCACTGACTTTCCAGTCATCTAGAGGGAAGTGTGATTTTTTTTTTTAGAAATTTTCTTATTTTTAGGGCCAAGCATTATAACATCAGCCCTATGTCGTCATAGTGTGTGAAGGGCCCTCTTGTTTTCCTTAGGATTATTTTTTTTTCCAACCTTTTGGACTTTTCGGGGGTCATAACATGCTCAAAAACTCATGAAACTTGGCAGACAGGTTGGAATCTGCTGCCATCAGGATGCATGAGAGTCTCGTGGCCCGGGGCTCAAAGGGGTCCCCACATGAGATTTTGCCGCCTAGCTCATACACACTTTCACGTAGGCACATGAAATGTGGTTCACATTTAGAGCTCATCGAGCCAAAGAACTTCATGTCCTGGGCTAAACTCAACAGGAGGCCAGTTATTTTGGGTCGTTCGCAAAAACGCACCTGATGGATTTTGATGTACTCCTCCTAGGGAAATTATCCAACCACTACCAAACTGGGCCAAAGAGATCTAAAGACACTGAGGATGTAAAATTGCGGAGGGATTTTCGATATCTCAAACGTCATCACACATCACTAATGTTAATACACACAGACTCAAACCATACACACAAACACAAGCACATTTACTCGTCACACACAGACTGACACATCTACACGTCACACACCTCTCACCCTCACTCTCACACACACTAACCCTTACACACTAATGCGCGCACACAC